>JABUQX010094141.1:10000-24809 GCA_015478945.1 Trachelipus rathkii
CGAGGGGCGGGTCAGCACGTAAGCAATTCCCTCAAAACTCGGGGAGAATGCCATCCGGGCACCCGCCTTTCCTAACGTTCATAGATCTCAGGAGCCCGTGTACGCCGATCACATGTATCAACAGGTAAAGACATCAAGGACACCTGAGAGGGAAGGAGAAGGAGGAGGAATGCCAGAATCGCCAAGGTCTGAGTTAGGGGAAAATAGGAGGCCGAAGAGATTGACCTTTTCAGTTGGAGAGTTAGCAACAGAGCCATCAGATCGAATAAGAGGGGCAAAAGCATGATTTAAAGAAATTGTTAGAGATTTTTTTTGGCCAGCGGCCAGAAGATTTGTTAGTATGGGGGAGATCAGGAGGGTTAGCGCACTTTCGTTTGATGAAAGTCCCTGCTTGGCTCGTCGAAGAGTATCCCTTGCAACGATTCTAGCTGAGTGAAAATTAGCGAGGTGATAGGAGAACGAGAATTTTTCCACTCCCGATACGCGCTGTCTCTAGCCTGAATGGCCAGAGAACAAGCACGATCGAACCATGATTATGAGGAGGAAGAAAAGATTTGTCGAAGAAGGAATGACTGCTCCATCCCGTCAACGACTTACACGCTCCCACCCTTAGGCAGAAGCCGAAGCGTCATCAGAGTCAAGCAGTCATTCCAATTATAGTTAGCGTAGATCAAAGTGCCAGAAAGCCCGATCAAAGTGCCAAAAAAAAACGCATAGGGCAGGATGAAGCTGTTGGAAAGAAAGTATTGAAATTAAGAGATATAAGATTGTGGTCAGATTTACTAATAGGAGCGAAAATGGTGTATTTATAGATGAGAAGGACTAGTGGTGAAACATAGGTCATGGTGGTGTTCAAGAATTGGTTGGATTAAAGAGTAGTTGGGAATAGAAAACAGTGTGTAGAACTAAATGGAATAAATCATCATGGAAATAGTGAAGAGTGTTGTCCCACAGGGTCAGAGCTGGGTTACTATTGTTCTCATATATACTAAGTGATTTAGGCATGGACTTAAATGCAGGTTTCTAAGTTTGCAGATGATACCAAGTGGCTACCTCAGTTAGGAAGTGAAAAGGAATGTTATAAAGATTCAAATGATCTTGATAAACTTCTTGGGGTGGACAGATAAGTGGGCAAATGAATTTTATAGTAAAAATGTAAGGTCTTCACCTAGGTTACTCAAAATAAAAGTTTTAACTGCGAATGAATGGGGATTAGCTTGAACCTGTGGACCACAAGAAAAAGATATAGGCTGTAATTAATACAGCAGTAAATTTTGAGTAAGCTAATCCAGTGTCTTGGAAGCAAATAATAAAGCTAATAAGATGCTGGCATAAAAATCGCAATGTTGTTTACAAAGAGCAAAGAAGTAATTAAGTAAAACTGTATATATAGCTATGGTTAGGCCCCATAATAGAGTATTCTGCCAAGCTTTGGGCCCCTTATTTAAAAAAGACTTAGATATGCAAGAGAGAGTCGCAAAGTAGAGCACAAGGATGATTTCTGGTTTGATGGTAAGAGCTATGAAGGAAGAGGCTGAAGGAGTAGAATTTTTCCAGTAGAAAGGCGATTTTCAGACGGGACATGAATACAATTCTACAAATTTTTTACATCTATTGATAATACGGAGACCAATAAATTCTTCATAGTAAGAGCACGGACGGGAGACCAAGGGCATAACAAGAAAATTAAGAAGAAGCATGCCATCTTGATATAGAAAGCATTCTTTCAGCAAAAAAAGAGCTGTTAAATTTTTGGAATGGTTTGCCACAGGAGGTTGTATATATATATATATATATATATAATATATATTATTATATAATATATATATAATATTATATATATATATATATATAATATATATTATATATATTATATATATTATATATATATATATATTTATATATATATATATATATATATAATATATGTCGGAATAGGGAACCGGGAACTGTAGCGATGACTGCTGGAAAATGCCACGCCTCGCCACTGATATATATATATATTATATATATATATATATTATATATATCTATTTAATATATATATATATTATATATATATATATATATATATATATATATATATCCCACCTGAGGATCATGTTGATAAGAGTTGTATTCTAAGTCTAATTCTTCATCTTTAATTTCAATTTCAGATTTCAAATCCATTTTAATAAATAAATTTTAAACAAATATATATATTCCAAATATTAAATTCTGAAACAAACAATAAAAAAAATCCTTAATACATTGTAATTGAAATAACTTTGAATGGAATGCTAATCCAAAGGCCTTCAGATATAATTATTAATAATGTCACTATTTTTTTATATTTAGTATTGCAGGAAATTTTAAATTACATTGAAAAGAATTGGTGAGACAACTCCACTTCAACTAGTACTCTATTAATGTTTTCAAAGTTTTTTACAACTCATACTAAATATTTTTAGTGATAAAACTACCTTCAGGAAAGGATCTTATTCAATATTAAAATAATAAGAAAAAAAAAAGTAATCATAATTTTGGATTAATAATGTAGTGCTAAAAAATATTTTTGAACATATTTTGAAAATATTAAATTAAATAGGCCTGTTTGATTACAAAAATAATTATTTTTAGTAAAAATTGAAGTTCCATTGAAGCTTTCAATTTCAACTCTCTAGAAGCTACAAACACAAAATCAACATAAAATCATATATACTAAGTCAAATAAATATCTGAAAAGAAATTTTGTACAATATCAAAAAACTAAAAATTTTAATATGGAAAAACATGCCTTTCATTAAGCACAGAGAGTGCCGTTTTGAATATTGCTATAATAATAAATGATAGACTGACATATCAATAGAATAAAAAATATTTTTGGGGGCACGCCATATGTGTCAGTTCGCTTAAATGCGCTACATCTTTCGTGCGGTCACGATTTGCAGAATTTTTGGTTTCTTTGAAACCTGAAAAACTACAGGTCGCGGGGGCTTTGATCTGCGGCGATGGTGTGCGTAGCAGACTAACAGGTGCAGTGAACTGCAAAAAAAGTTTTTTAAAAAAAAATATATAAATTAACCTAGATTTTTTGATTTTTCTTTAAAAAAAAATTTTTTTTCTAAATTTTTAATTTCATTTATTTAAAATTATATGAAAAATTAAAAAAATAATTTGGTAAAATTTGATCACTTACTCTTTGATAGTTCAGGTTTGAAGCAATGTAATATCTAAAATACATATTCCATAGCACATTTCATTAAAAATGTTATTTACAATTTATGAAACTGGGACAATTTCAGATTTCATTCCATTCGCCCCCACCCCACCCCCCTCACCCTTGACTGGGGTGGCCAATTGACTCAGTAACCACGGGAATCAACTCGGAGGCATCGGAAACCCATAATAAACATACCCAACAACAAAAACTAAAAATATTCGCTAAGGGTGCCAGATTTAACAAAAATCAGCTAAAATCTGGCAATGCATTCTAATTTATCTTCTTACTGTACTATAACTTTCAGCTATGTCAAACAAAACATGGGTAAATTTATTATTTTTTTACGGTTTCTTGAAATTTGACCCCAAAAAAACAAAATTTTTCCCTTCTTTTTTTAGAAAATTTTTTAAAAATAGTTATTAATTTTATTTTTTAATTTCTTTACATTAAATGATTGCCAAATGCCCATATTTTATTATATCTAGAACTAATTTCTGTAAGTGTTATAGTTTTTAAGTTACAGTTACTTAAAAACAAAAAATGAAAAATATTTTTAAATGCATGGCGCATAAACATTTATCTACAGGGGACTCCGTCCCTTCAATTAATGAGTGAGGGATTTTACTCTTACACTGCATATCAATATTTATCCAATTTTGATTTGATATCAATATAAGTCTATTGATATAGCAATATATTGAATATTCGATATTACAATATAAAAAATAACACACTCCATGTATTTGTGATGCTTTGTGTGGATTTGCATGAGCCATGTTTTAACTTTGTGTAATTCATTAATACGTATAATATAGTGTTGAAACAAGCCGCTAGGGGCTTTTGTGGGATTTCATGAATCATATTGTTTGGTGAATTGTTCTGTTGGGCTTGACTGGACAGTCCTTGATAGGCCTATGTGGCTTCTTACTGTCCTTTTTTATTTCTAAAATGTTATTTCCTAGATTTTGTTTTGGATGGTTGGGTATCATTATAATATATTGACTGAAGCAAAATTGGCGGGTTTTTGGTTATATGTAGTTATTAATGTTAGATGGCATGTGTGACCATAACTAGTTATTAAGGCATGTGGATGGTTTGGGTATCATATATTTATATATATACCGTATAATATATATATATTAATATATATATATATATATATTATATATATAATATATATAATATATATATATATATATACTATATATATATTATATATATATATATATATATTAGCCAGTAGCGCGCTAAGGTCTTCGGGGGCCCTCTCGCAGAGAATTTTGATGGGGCCCCCCTCTTTTATATATATATATTATATATATATATATATATATATATTATAATATATTATATATATATATATATTATTATATATATAATATATATATATAATATATATTAATATATATACTATATATATATATACTATTATACTATATATTAATACTCTGTAAAACACTTTTTTCCATCATAATATTTCAAAAGATTACAAGTGTTTACATTCTGTCCAGCAAAATCTATGCTCGTTGTTAAAGTCTGTTAGGTTTACAATATATATATATATATAATATATATATATATATATATATATATTAAATATATATATATATATATATATATATATATATAATATACGCATACATATATATATATATATATATATATATATATATATATATATATATATATATATACCTTCTTTAAAAATTTCCTAATTTTCGCTTCTTTTGAAGAAGAAATACGTTGACTGCTTGATCAATATTAATTGCTCGAGTTTCTTCATGCTCGATACTCAGAATTGCCAAGTCGCTCAGTCTTGACTGGCTCATAGTACTTCTCAAGTAATTTTTTATGTTTTAATTTTGAGAAGCTTCTCTCTGCCGTTGCTGTTGTAACTGGTAGAGTAAAATATAGCTGTATTGTTGCTAATTGGTTCGGGAAAGCTACTTAACAGGAAGCTGTTTTCTTCGATAAGTAGTCGGGCAATATCTCTGATATTTCTTTTCGTATCGATCTCTTTAGCTAATAACTTCTAAATAATAACACTTCAGCAATTAGATTGCAAGTAATTTCACTGGGGTATTTGCTTTTGAGGATGTTTACTTTTTTGTGAAATTTAATCCTCAGTCAGTTTTGTTAAGCTTTTTGGTTCCAAAAATGAAAAGTTTTCTGCAACCGTTCGTAAACTAACGAATCTATTTTTGATCTGATTAATTGCAATATCCAGTGATGTATTGAATATATTTATTTCAAATCTTTCAAAGGATTGTCTATTCTGTAGTCCGATGCTATTTCATCAAAATAACGCTTCACAGTTAATCTGCCTTTCTGTTTTAGTTCACATGAAATATTCCATGTAAGTGCCAATTGCTTTGCTTCAAGGGAGAATTCGGAGAAGTTTCTCCTCAAATGTTGTAATTCTTCATTGTCGCCCTGCCCTAGAGCCACCACTGATGAAGATCAACTGACTTATTTTGTACACTTTCAGAAGCTCTGCTAATGTTTTCTAGAATTTTGTTTTGTAGGGTGATCATTAGTATAAACTGAAAGGAGTCCAGATGTTTCCTAATGACGAGGGCCTGTTCTACTTCCTGTTTATTGTGACTAGACAGTATAAATTTTGTTAGGCACTTCATTGCACATTGAAAGTTTTTTTTCAATGCCAAAAGGCAATCATTTCGTGATGCCCATCTTGTTGGACACAACTTTTTGATAATCTTTTTCCTTGCTAGTTCTCCTTCTAGTGTTTTGTTGAGAGCTTGCCAACGGGGTAAACTTCCGCTAAAGAAAACATACGTTTGCTGAACAATATCATAAAATTGACTAACCTCGGTAATGTTAGAGACTGAATCATTCAGCACAAGATTCAGGTTATGTGCTGCACAATGTACGTACTCAGCTGTAGGAACTATATTTTTTCTGTATTCCAGTGTACTGTCCACTCATATTAGACGCGCCATCGTAGCCTTGTCCTCGACATTTTTGAATATCAATTCCCTTTTTCTTCAAATATAACAATATTGAATTCTCAAATGTTTCACTTGTTTGATCACTGACTTCTACGAAACCCAAAAACGACTCGTGTATCTGCAGAGAATTTTCTCCGGGATTTTTTTTCTGTCAGTGTTGTATATCTAATCACGATACTCAACTGATCTCTTTTGGAGATATCTTGTGTTGTGTCTAGAATTAATGAATTGTACGGAGCTGAGGTTATTCTGAATAATAATGTTTTCCTAACTGAACATGCAAGTAAACGAATCATGTCATTTTGTATTTCATAATGTAAATACTTGTTTCTACTTTTCTCATTTGCCGAGTGAGCTCTAAGTAAAGAGTCATATCGAGAGAGTAGATCAACAATATTCAAAAAGTTTCCAGACTCGGGACCAATTGGTTCTGTATTTTCTCTATGACCACGAAATGGTAATGAACACATTGCCAGTGTTCTCACCACATCGATAATGCGGGTAAAAATTTCTTTCCACTTCCGATGTTTCTCCGAGAGTTGATCAACGATAATTTTATTTTTCTTCCACATGCCATAATTCATAAAGGCGTGTAAATGTGATTTGCTACATTCATGTTTTTTAATTTTCTTACTAAGCCCCTGCCAATCATGAATGCCTATACGCCAACTTCTTGATTCAGGGCATTCATTGAACAGCCAACAAGGCTCACAATAAACAGCATCTAATTTGGGAGAATAACAAAAGCCAATATCTTTCGATTTTTTGGCCAGTTATAGTTGCATATGAATAATATTCAGCACTGAATGATCTTTTTGAAATTATATCCTTAGGAAAGGGACCTAAAGGGCGGCATGGTTCACCGGCTAAATTTTTTTCTCTGGCTTCCTTAGAAAGAGGCATAGGAAAAAATCCAATGTCATTTTGGAATTTATTTTTATACGAAATCTTAACCACGGTAGAGTTTTCGATAACGCATCTATCAACGTCATTGTTAACGTCGGTTGCACATTGTTTTGATCTATCCCTTACCTCTTGTGTACTTCTAACTTCAATAAGGTTCACAGAGCTTGATGTAGAAGCAATACAATCAATATTTAACTCGGATGCGGGATTTTTGAAAAATGAATCAATCTTTGGACGTTTTGTTACATTTTCGACTGTCTGATTTTTCTTTTTTCTTTTTTTGCGAACCACTCAAATAGCATCGTTTAACCGACATTATTTCTATATTTAATTATATATATATATATATATATATATATATATATATATATATATATATATATATGTTATATTTTATTACACGATTGAATTTTGTTTTTTCTGTGTAACAGCTGCTTATTGTTTATTAACAAATGAGAAGAAATTAATTTTTCCGTTTGGTTTCACAGTTGGACTCCGTAAGGGGCCCCTCGAACTCCGGGGCCCTCCCGCAGTGCGGGCCCTGCGGGCCCGTTATCGCCGCCACTGTATACTAGCGTCGGGCAGGGTGGACCCAGGCCCGCGCCTCTTTAAGGAGGGGTGATTCGGTCCACTCTATAATAAAATAAAAAAAATGAATAAAAAAAAATAAAATTTTTCGCTCATTTTATAGCCACGCGGTAACAAGTTTTATTTAGATCATATTTAATTCTAGAAAGTTTTTATATTTTTAAAAAATGTTAGAAATTAGGGTACAAAATTTCCTTCAATAGAACTTCACTTTTGAAAAATGTGAGTTTTTACTTTGTTATAAAATGAAAAATTGTGGATCGATTTTAATTATTTTTTCAGTGGATACACTCGAGTATGTTAGCTTTAAACTGGCAAAGTAAAATTTTGTTCCAAACAGTATTAGTGGCAAAAAACGGGGCCTAACTTTGGTCGCGATTCAAGCGCATAAAAATTGATGAGGGGTGGCTCGGACCACACATTGTTTTTCGTATTTACGTATTATTATGACTTTTTATTAGTATAATTAATTTAATTGTTATAAAAGTTTCTTATATTAAGTGAATTTTTTAAAATAAAATGAAATTTTTAATAAAAAATAACGAGTTCAAAAAAGTGTCAAATTTTTGGGCGGAGAGGGGTGAATCGGACCACCTTATTATATTCGTATTTTATTTATCATTATTGACATTTTTTATTACTTATTACGAATTTTAATTGTAAATAATTATTACCTATTAATAAAATATAAAATATAAAATTGAAATTATACGTAAAAGACGAATTTAAACAGATGGTCCGAGTACCCCTAAATGGTGGTCCGCTTCACCCCTCCACGGTCAGGCTTGACTCGGCGTTATTCAAACTTTAATAAAACTTTTATTATTAGAATTACATTATTATTTTTTTGTGTGCTTATGACCGACTATAGGGCCGTGATTTACAAAAAAAAAATTCCAAAAAGTGCATTAGGGGAGAGTCGGGAAACCAAGTTATGCCTAAAGTGGCCAACGTCACTCCGCCCGACGCTATATTATAGTATATATAATATATATATATATTATATATATATATATATATATATATATATTTTAATAAAAAACATATAATATTTATTATATATATAGATGTAAAAGCCTTAGTGTTATGTTATTTTTAATTTAGATTGTAGTTACAACAATTGACAAGCCTAGGGTGTTTGTGGATTTGCATGAGCAATGTTTATTGAATATCGATTTGGTATTAATATATCATCCATTCAGATATATCAATATAAAAAATGGCACACTCCATGAATAATAAGAGGTAGTAACATCTTTTCTTAGTTAAAATTTTAGGTTTTTGGTATTTCTAATATTCAAAAGTGTTTTACCTAAATTAATCAGCCTTTCTCTAATGTATTTACGTTTATTTTGTTACTCTTGATTTTTTAAGAGTAGAAATTGAAAGTGTTTCACTGAACCTAAACTTCAACCTTATTTTTAATAGGTTGAATAAAGCCAAAAGGTTGGTGTAAGGATGTAAAGAATATGGGCTTGCTGAAAGGAAACTTTACTTTTTCAGCTCATATTGATATTGACATCAGTATACAAAGGGTATAATTTTATTTATACATTCTAAAATCAAAAATTGTGATATTCCGGGCGTTAAAAAACTCAGCAGTCCAATGCAGACAAAGACTATAAAAAACAAATAGGCCATATATATATATATATATATATATATATATATATATAGATATATATATATATATATTTATATATATATATATATATATATATATATAATATATATATATATATATATAATATATATATATATATATATATATATATATATATATAATATATATATATATATATATTATACTTATATATATATATAGAATTCGGGCGGGGGTGACGTGGACCACTTTAGGTATAACTTGGTCTCCCGACTCTCCCCCTACTGTGCACTTTTGGAAATATTTCTTTTTTTGTAATCACACCGGCCTAATAGTCGGCGGCAATAAGCAACAAAAAAATAATAATGTATTTTAAATAAAAGTTTTATCCAAATTTTCAACAACGCGAGTCTGCTGACCGTGGAGGGTGAAAGCGGACACCATTTGAGGGGTGCTCGGACCAATCTGTTTAAATTCGTCTTTTAAGTATAATTTCAATTTTATATTTTTAATTTTTACTTAATATAAAAATTAATTTAATCAAATTAAAATTCGTAAAAAGTAATAAAAATGTCAATAATGATAAATAAAATAAGAATATAAATAAGGTGGTCCGATTCACCCTCTCCGTCCAAAAATTTTGACACTTTTTTTGAATTGTACGTTTTTTTTTATAAATTTCATTTTTTTAAACAATTTAATTAATATAAGTAACTTTTTATTACATTTAAATTATTATACGTACTAAAAATGTCAATAATAAAACGTAAAATACGAAAAACAAAGGTGGTCCGAGCCACCCCTCCATCATTTTTTACGGCGGGGTGATGCGGACCAAGTTAGGCCCCGTTTTTTTTGCCACTAATACTGCTTGGATCAAAATTTACTTTGCCAGTTTAAAGGGTTAACATACTCGAGTGTATCCACTGAAAAAATAATTAAAATCGATCCACACATTTTTTCATTTTATAACGAAGTTAAAGAAAACTCACATTTTTTCAAAAGTGAAATTCTATTCGAAGGAAATTTGTACCCTAATTTCTAACATTTTTTTAAAAAATATAAAAAAATTCTTTTTAGAATTAAATATGATCTAAATAAAACTTGTAGTACTACCGCGTGGGCTATAAAATGAGCGAAAATTTTATTTTTTTTTTTAATTATTTTTATTTTATTTAGAGTGGACGAATCACCCTCCTAAGAGGCGGGCCTTGGTCACCCTGCCGACGTATATACAGTTGGCGGCGATAACGGCCCGCAGGGCCCGCCTGCGGGAGGGCAGCGGAAGTTCGAGGGGCCCCCTTACGGAATCCAACTATAAACCAAAACGGAAAAATTAATTTTCTGCTTCATTTTAATAAACAATAACATTTGTTATATATATATATATATTAATATATTATTATTATAATATATTATATATATATATATATTATATATATATATATATAAATATATATATATATATATATATTATATCACAATAATGTCGGTTAAACGATGCTATTTGAGTGGTTCGCAAAAAAGAAAAAGAAAAAATCAAAATAATACTAAAATTCCCAATCGGTCCAAAGATTGATTCATTTTTCAAAAATCCCGCATCCGAGTTAAATATTGATTGTATTGCTTCTACATCAAGCTCTGTGAACCTTATTGAAGTTAGAAGTACACAAGAGGTAAGGGATAGATCAAAACAATGTGCAACCGACGTTAACAATGACGTTGATAGATGCGTTATCGAAAACTCTACCGTGGTTAAGATTTCGTATAAAAATAAATTCCAAAATGACATTGGATTTTTTTCCAATGCCTCTTTCTAAGGAAGCCAGAGAAAAAATTTAGCCGGTGAACCATGCCGCTCTTTAAGTCCCTTTCCTAAGGATATAATTTCAAAAAAGATCATTCAGTTCTGAATATTATTCATATGCAACTATAACTGGCCAAAAAATCGAAAGATATTGGCTTTTGTTATTCTCCCAAATTAGATGCTGTTTATTGTGAGCCTTGTTGGCTGTTCAATGAATGCCCTGAATCAAGAAGTTGGCGTATAGGCATTCATGATTGGCAGGGGCTTAGTAAGAAAATTAAAAAACATGAATGTAGCAAATCACATTTACACGCCTTTATGAATTATGGCATGTGGAAGAAAAATAAAATTATCGTTGAATAGCTCTCGGAGAAACATCGGAAGTGGAAAGAAATTTTTACCCGCATTATCGATGTGGTGAGAACACTGGCAATGTGTTCATTACCATTTCGTGGTCATAGAGAAAATACAGAATCAATTGGTCCCGAGTCTGGAAACTTTTTGAATATTGTTGATCTACTCTCTCGATATGACTCTTTACTTAGAGCTCACTCGGCAAATGAGAAAAGTAGAAACAAGTATTTACATTATGAAATACAAAATGACATGATTCGTTTACTTGCATGTTCAGTTAGGAAAACATTATTATTCAGAATAACCTCAGCTCCGTACAATTCATTAATTCTAGACACAACACAAGATATCTCCAAAAGAGATCAGTTGAATATCGTGATTAGATATACAACACTGACAGAAAAAAATCCCGGTGAAAATTCTCTGCAGATACACGAGTCGTTTTTGGGTTTCGTAGAAGTCAGTGATCAAACAAGTGAAACATTTGAGAATTCAATATTGTTATATTTGAAGGAAAAGGGAATTGATATTCAAAGATGTCGAGGACAAGGCTAATATGAGTAGACAGTACACTGGACTACAGAAAAGAATTAAAAATATAGTTCCTACAGCTGAGTACGTACATTGTGCAGCACATAACCTGAATCTTGTGCTGAATGATTCAGTCTCTAACATTACCGAGGTTAGTCAATTTTATGATATTGTTCAGCAAACGTATGTTTTCTTTAGCGGAAGTTTACCCCGTTGGCAAGCTCTCAACAAAACACTAGAAGGAGAACTAGCAAGGAAAAAGATTATCAAAAAGTTGTGTCCAACAAGATGGGCATCACGAAATGATTGCCTTTTGGCATTGAAAAAAAACTTTCAATGTGCAATGAAGTGCCTAACGAAAATTATACTGTCTAGTCACAATAAACAGGAAGTAGAACAGGCCCTCGTCATTAGGAAACATCTGGACTCCTTTCAGTTTATAATAATGATCACCCTACAAAACAAAATTCTAGAAAACATTAGCAGAGCTTCTGAAAGTGTACAAAATAAGTCAGTTGATCTTCAAAAAGCATGTTTCTTCCTGAGTCACGCCAATGAAGAATTACAACATTTGAGGAGAAACTTCTCCGAATTCTCCCTTGAAGCAAAGCAATTGGCACTTACATGGAATATTTCATGTGAACTAAAACAGAAACGCAGATTAACTGTGAAGCGTTATTTTGATGAAATAGCATCGGACTACAGAATAGACAATCCTTTGAAAGATTTGAAATAAATATATTCAATACATCACTGGATATTGCAATTAATCAGATCAAAAATAGATCCGTTAGTTTACGAACGGTTGCAGAAAACTTTTCATTTTTGGAACCAAAAAGCTTAACAAAACTGACTGAGGAGGAAATTTCAGAAAAAGTAAACATCCTCATAATCAAATACCCAGTGACATTACTTGCAATCTAATTGCTGAAGTGTTATTATTTAGAAGTTTATTAGGTAAAGAGATCGATACGAAAAGAAATATCAGAGATATTGCCCGACTACTTATCGAAGAAAACAACTTCCTGTTAAGTAGCTTTCCCGAACTAATATCAACAATACAGCTATATTTCGCTCTACCAGTTACAACAGCAACGGCAGAGAGAAGCTTCTCAAAATTAAAACATAAAAAATTACTTGAGAAGTACTATGAGCCAGTCAAGACTGAGCGACTTGGCAATTCTGAGTATCGAGCATGAAGAAACTCGAGCAATTAATATTGATCAAGCAGTCAACGTATTTCTTCTTCAAAAGAAGCGAAAATTAGGAAATTTTAAAAGAAGGGTATAATATATATATATATATATAATTATAATATATTATATATAATATATATATATATATATATATTATATATTATATATATATATATATTATATATTATATATATATATAATACTATATATAGTATATAATATATATATATGTAAGTGAGTGTGCGTGCTGGTTGTTTGTAATGTAAATTAAAGCCCAGTAAATCACTTGTAATCTTTTAAATATATATGATGGAATAAAAGTGTTTTTTACAGAGTATTAATATATATATATATTATATATATATATATAATATATATATATATATATATATATATAATTATATATATATATATATGTATAATATATTATATATATAATAATATATATATATATATTATATATATTATATTATATATATAAGAGAGGGCCCCAAGCAAAATTCTTGCGGGAGGGCCCCGAAGACCTTAGCGCCGCTACTGTATATATATATATATATATATATATATATTATATATATATATATATATATAAGAATATATATATATATATATATATATATATTATATATATATATTTTATATATGTATATATATATATAATACAAGTATATCAATAAAATATATGATACCCAAACCATCCACATGCATTATAACTAAGTTATGGTCACCATGCCATCTAACATTAATAACTACTATAACCAAAAACCCCAATTTGGCCTCGTCAATATATTATATGATACCCAACCCATCCATAAACATATAGGAAATAAATTTTAGAAATAAAAGAGAGTTTGAAGTTTAGTTTCAATGAAACACTTTCAATTTCTACTCATAAAAAACCAAGAGTAACTCTATAAACGTATACGCATAAGAGAAATTATAATAAACTCCTGAAAATGACTTTTGTATAATAAAAATACCAAAAACCTAATAATTTAACTATGAGAAGATGTACCTTTTATCATACATAGAATATGCCATTTTTTATATTGATATACTGAATGGTTGATATATTGATACATCAATAGACATATATTAATACCAAATTGATATTCAAGAAATATTGATATGCAGTTTAAGAGTAAATGATATCTCATTAATTGGAGGGACGGAGTCCCATGTAGAAATTAAGATACCGTCAATTTCAGAAAAAAATCGGCCTTTTTTTTTGTTTTTAAGTAACTGTAACTTAAAAACTATAACACTTACAGAAATTAGTTCTAGATATGATAATAAAATATGGGCATTTGGCAATCATTTAATGTAAAGAAATTAAAAAAATAAAATTAATAACTATTTTTAAAAAATTTCTAAAAAAAGAAGGAAAAATTTTTTTTTTGGGGGTCAATTTCAGAAAACCTAAAAAAATATATAAATTTTACCCATTTTTGTTTGACACTAGCTGAAATGTTAGTAGTAAGTAAGAATGATAAATTAGCTGCATTGCCAGATTTAGCTGATTTTTTGTTAAATCTGGCACCCTTAATTTTTAGCTACTTTTTAGTTTTTGTTGTTGTCGGGTATGTTTATATGGGTTTCCGATGCCTCCGAGTCGATTCCTGTGGTTACTGAGTCAATTGGCCACCCCAGTCA
>JABUQX010094142.1:0-12500 GCA_015478945.1 Trachelipus rathkii
AAAAAAGAGAGAGATATGACAAGGTGGTAAAGTTCGTAGTCCAGTTGGCCTTGTTATAACTGACACTGAGCACCTCCATAGAGTTACACGTAAACTACGGATCAGGCTGGTCTCGACCGTGACTTCAAAAGTCCTTCCACAGTCTACAATTATTAAATAAGTAATTATAGAAATATTTCATGAAAAAAGGTAAATAAACTATGATATTGAAACTGAATAGCTTTCTTTTAAATTCCCTTCCTTTCTATCCAATGTAAACTCAAGTTATTTCCCTTTAATTATATAATTATATATATTATATATATATATATATATTATTTATATTATATATATCTATATATATATATATATATATATATATATGATATATATTATATATAATATATATAATATAATATATATAATATAATTATATATATTATTACAAAGCCCAATACTTATATCAATTAATGCACCTAAAAACACTAACTGATTGATATGCTCGAAAGAAAATTTATTCCTTTCTTTGGAGCAAACATTGTTTAATAATAATACTGTTCGTTCTAACGAGACTGGCGTCGCATTTACAGTAAGATATTCATTGCTAACATAAACATAGCAGGAAAAGCATTTCTAGTCTCATTCCAAAATTTTACTGTCTATCTTTTCTTGTTAGAAGGTTAATTTAAGTTAGACTATTATCATTATGCATACTTCAGAGCATGAGGAACATTCGGACATTTTTTAGTTGCTTCATCTTCAATACTCATCAAAGGCTTCGATGTTTCCTTTGCTTGAAAATCAGCTTATTGAGCCTGAGAAAACTCTAAAAACTAGTTATTCCGAGTTTGTTTATACATGACATCTGGGAGGAACGAAGACGAAATCTGGGGGAGAAAGAGAGTTTCACTTCAGGGTGTCGGGAGAGGGGGATAAGATTTTTTTTCGCCTTGGAAAAATTTTTTTGAAAAGAATATCGCCTTTCGATTTTAAAAAAAATATTGAAAATCATAATCGCCTAAGAAAATATCGATATATCGAGCCCAAAATATGATATTCGATATTCGAAATTTTTTGGCTCCTAGTCAGTCGAGTTTGCAAGCCACGTTGTTGGGTGAGTGTTTTCGAGTTATATGTTGTATTGTTTTAGATTAACGTTTTCTTTTTGTGTGTCTATTGTTAGAAACTATTTAAATGGTTTTGCCTCCGAATAAATTACGTTTATTTGATATAGGATTTTTTTTGCAGTGTTATAGTAGTACATGTTAGTTTCAACATGGAAAAAGCTAGAGATCTCTCTCAGGATAATTTCCGAATTAAAACTTTATTGCAGCCCACCAAACATTCACAGAGACAAATTGCATCAATTAGCAACGTATCGCGTGCATCAGTCGACCGAATAAAAAAAAACTCGATGCAAATATCGCGTTGGCGCCAAAACGTGTGAACAAGTGCGGCCGAAAAAAAATTACAACACCACGTGACATGAGAAAAATAAGGGAAATTTGTGTGGAAAACAGAAAGGCCCCTCGTAAGCTTCTCACAAAGTTGATTCAAGAAGCTGGCGTCAACATTTCTCTAGGCACAGTTCGTCGGCGCGTCATAGACTTGGGCTTCACCTGTCGCCGACCAACTAAAAAACCACTTTTGACTCCGGCTATGAAGGAAAAGCGCCTCAAATGGGCAAAAGAATACAAGAACTGGACTGCTGATGACTGGAATAAAGTGAGTACTGTAGGCAATAGTTAATACTTAGTGTTCTGTACATTACAGTAACTGTTTACATATAAAGGCTAGGTTGTATGATTTCCAATTGTGGTGCAATAAAACAGATATTTTTCAGGTTTGCTTTTCGGATGAGTCAACAGTGCAGATTTTAATGGACAAGTCTGAATTTGTCAGAAGAAGACCTGATGAGAAATTTAAAGAGGACTGCATCGTTAAGCGAGTGAAGCATCCTCTCAGCATAATGGTATGGTCTGTGATCAGCAGTCAAGGCACGGGACGGCTGTACATCGTAGAGGGGACCATGCGGCAGGACCAAGGTGCTTGAAATCAAGATGTTGCCCCAGTTTCAGGAATGGTTTCCGAATGGTGATTTCACCTTTATGCATGACTCTACAACCTGCCATATAAATTTCGAAAAAAAATAATTGAAAATAAATAAATATTGAATTTAAATATATTATTATATATAAGTATATATATATATATATTATATATATATATGTATATTATATATATATATATATATATATAATATATTATATATATATATATTATTTATATTTATATATATATATATATAATTATATATATAATATATTATATATATATATATATATATATATATATATATATATATATTAATTATATAGTATATATAATATATATATATATATATAAATATATATATATATATTATATATATATATATATAATATTATTTATAATATATATATTATATATTATATATATTATATTATAATAATATATTATATATATAAGTATATATTATTGTCATTAAGAATATGGTAACACTTTTCAATGCAGGAAAGGCCGGTTTTCAAAAGTTTTTTTTTTTGAAGCAAGAAAACTAACGACGTAGGATCATTTATGTTTTGTGCAAACACGCTTAGCACGTCTGATATTCATGTCCCAAGGTTTATCAGAATTAACAAGTGATAGGGTAAACAAATAGTTTTCAATTTACGATGCTAATTTTCTCAATCATTAATGGTAAATACAAATTGTAAACCGAACCATAAATTAGGGGATGAAAGATCTCAATATGTTCTCTGCATTATTTTGTATTCTTGACTGTCATTGTCTGATGATTTAACTCTCTTATAGTTATTGCGAAGAGGATTACCAACAAATTGTTGCTGATTATCTAATAATGATATCTTCAACTGATTGGTGAGTACAATGATATAATTGTTAGAAATAGGAATTGTTCATGGGATGGGAAGACATTTATTTTATGCATCAAGCTAACCGTACTGGGCAAGAGGAGATTCGATTAAGTTCTTGCAACCTCATAACGATACATTTGCAGAGTAACGTCGATGTAATAATGCAAGTTAGCGAACTTTAAATTCTGGGCCTACATTTCTTTAGTTCTTTCTGGAAGCCTAGTCGAATGGATTAAAGTGTGTCTTAATTTGCCTATATTTTGAAGAAATTTGCTGACATGTCGTTTGAAGATTCACAAAATTTCTATGTTAGTGCCTGACGGAGTTGGTGTTTTTCACTCAAGAAAGAAACAAGTTTCTTTATATTGGGCCAGCATCTCTCATTAACAATCAGTGGAACTCATCTGGAAAGGTTGCATTTACGCCAACATTCCATTAAATACTTCACGAGATTTTCACCTGTATGACGTTCAGTGAAGAGGTTCAGAGCACGACACATTTGGCCTTTGAAAATAATTGTCAACGCATGACTACTCAGAGATTACAAAGAAACTGCTGATTGAATATCTGATCATTCGTCGGAGTGGGACAAGCTAATTTGATGATTGTTTGACAGAGGTTACATTAATTCTGAACTTTATTTTTAAACGCTTGTCATACATTTTTTTCACATAAATATTTCACGTAAGTATTTTTTGAGTAGTGTGTTTATAGAGAACAGATACTTTCGTTAGCCGTACAAAGCTAAGAATTTCATCGTGATGAAAAGAAGATGTCCATTACTTATTTTCTATAATTTATATCATCATCTTTAATGATTTTATCGTTTCAGTGTCTCAATAAATATTTGAATTTTTATATTATTTTCAAGAGTAATCTGCTTCGTTCTTAAAACTTGAAAATTGAAATCTTTATCTTTCAACTCATTTTTCCTTCTACTTTTACTTGTTTTGCTGGGGCTTAGATAGTTACTTAAACCTAGATAGCATTCAAAATTCCTTCTAGAATAATTACGATTACAAAGTGTACGGTTTGCGATGTCATAGAAAACAATATTGAAGTAATCCAAACCACACTGGATAAGAATTCCATTGTGGAATTGCTTTCAAACAGTTGATTTCGAGCTAATATACTCACAAGTACGAGCCTACCAATAATTTATATTGCTAGATTTCGATTGTGACTCAATTACTGTCACCAATCTTGAAGACGCAATTAACAGCTCAATTATATCAATTTCTCAACATAAGCTGCTAAATTTTCCTAAAAAGTCAAGGAACATTTTCTATTCACATTCCGAGTGTCCCGTGCAATGCAATAATTTATTTTTAATATTTGTGAAAGTCAATGCAATATTTAAAACACCGAATATATATATATATATTTTATAATATATATTATATAATTTTATAATATATATATATTATATATATATATATATATAATTATATTATATATATATTTATTTATATATATATTATATATATATAATTTTGCTAAATTCTCAAGAAAAAATAGTCGCTGGAATCGTACAATTACAATAATTTTAGCTTCATTCTTTTGTGATTTACAAAATTACAACTATCGTGCAGTGTTATTACTGCATGAAAAATGTTTGTAATATATGGCAGTAATAGTTGCAATTGGTGCCTATGATATTGATATTTGTTTTTTCCATATATTCACACTCTTCAAAACAGAAATATTTATTAACATTTAATGATAACGTGGTAAAGAGCAAAAAAGAAATGGCCCGCCATCCTTCTGTTGAAGCATACTCCTTGAAACAACGGGATGTATGCCTTCTGAGCAGCATGTCATAAACTCGATAATAGGCCTATAATTAATATCAGGCTAATATAGAATACTTATGGTTAACATAGCTATGATTAATCAGATTTAACCGAACATAAATTTTAGAGGAGGAAAAAAACTTTAAGACAGAAATGGAACTGCTTCATCCATATCTGACGATAACAACAACCTCCCATCTTTTCGGAATGCACAATATAGCGTTCTTAAGTGTCAAAGTTTGTCATTCCTAGGGTAGTTTTAGCGGTGAAAACTACTATGGTTCATCACTTAGACAGATTAATTGCAAAAAAGATGTTTTTTAATAAAGTTTTCAAACTACAGGTAAAGAAGTATTAATAATAATTTTAAAAACTACTATAGAATTGGCGGTATTTAAAGCAAACTAGGGGTGAAGCAAATCACGAGTGTTTAAGAATGGTTATGACGAATATATATATATATATATATATATATATATATATATATATATATATTTAATATATATTATATATATATATATATATAATATAATATTATAATATTATTATATATAATATATATATATATAATATATATATTATATATATAATAATAATAATAATAATAATAATATAATAATAATAGAGGGAGAGTATAGCGCTCTCGAAGCGATGAGATTACCTCCCTTTCTAATGGTTCGCCTTTCTCTTTTTGCGTTCATTTTCTTCACACATTCATCCACAGTGCAACATCTTACTGACCCATTTATCAATATCATAGTACAGCATAATTACGTCTCACCCTCTTCAGACAACTATATTACACGACATCCTACTACTTATATTTGTATGTGGCGGGGAGCAGAATTGTCCACAGCGTATGTCTGCGTGTCGTAGAAGGTGACTAAGGGACGGTGGTAGTTGTTGGCTCCCATACCACTTATCTCTGCTAGTATGCTGAAATGCATCGCTCAGAGATGGTCCGTGATCGCCGTAAGGCCTTCTAAATTTTCGGCGAAATGTAGTGAATCGTAAATGGGTACATGGAATGTCAGAGGAATATATGTTGAGGAGAAGAGAAGAGGTGATGGATGTGTATTTTAGAAGAGGCAAATTTGATTTGCTCGCTGTGACTGAAACAATTATTATTATTATAATGTGTAAGTGGTAAAGAGCTATGGCAGATTTTGTGTGTGTGTGAGTCCTAGAATTCTAATGGTTAAATTAAGGTTGAAAAAGGTCAAGGTAATGTGTGGTTGTGAGTATGATTCATCTGAGGGAAATGTTGAAGAGAGCAACAGATTTCTGGCTACCTGAATGAATGTTTTTGGGTATGGGTGAGATAGGAAGCTTCAGATTAATTGTTGGGGGACCTAAATCGTTGGATAGGTTGATCAGAAAAGAGATGGTAAAAGGTGGTTTTGGGTGTCGGGAGAAAATGAGAACAGTAGGAAGGTGATTGACTTCTGTGAGGAGAGAGAGGTGGGTGTGTTAAGTATACTTTCTTTAACATAAGAGTATCCCATATTCCATAAGTAATACTAGAGTTAGTGTAGTGTAAGAATGGTTTCGAAGTGAAAAGTATGAAATTGGATTTTGCCTTGGTGAAGAAAGAGATGTTGAAGTATGTGTTGGATGTTAAATCATGAGGGGGTTAGGAATGGGTATCGTATTATTTGTTCTAGTGTAAAATTAAGTTAGTGGGGGCTTGGGATGGAGAGAAAGGTGATACGGAAAGAAGTGGTGAATTAAGAGTGAGAGTTAAGTGAACAATCGTAATAAAGGATAGTATCTAATAGGCAGCTCGCAATGTAAATCAGTTGAATATGAACAAGTGAAACTGAACAAATCTGGAGCAAATGAAGATAGAGTTGTTAAAGTACAAAAGAAGTATTTGGATGTGCTAAAGTAGGAAGTAAGAATGTAACAGTGAGTGGTGGAATGAGAGGTTGATGTAAAGCGGTTAAAGTAAAAAGAAGCGTGGTTGAATTTGCTGATAAGCCGAATGAATGAGGTTCAAAGAAAGGATGTTCTAAGTATAATTAAGGAAAGGTAAAAGAAATACTAGAAGGTAATAAGTAGGGAGAAAGAGAAGAGTAAATGAACAGTTTGGAGGAAGGATGAATGGGAACTAAGGGAATAGGAACTCTTCTGGAAGGAAGCGCGAAAGGTTGAGAATGAGAATAAGGGGAACCTGCTTAGAATAATGAATAGGGATGGATGCTTTTGTAACTGATGAAATGGATGTGAGGGGAAGTGTGGAAAGAACACTTCGAGAAATCTGTATAACATTGGCAGAATTGAAGAGGTGATAGTGAATGTGTGTGGTGTTTGATGGTGCAAGAAGGAATAGGTATTTTGGGGATGAAGTCATGTAGCAAGGAGGAGGTAATGGGTGGAGTTAGAAAGTTGAAGAATGGTAATCTGCAGGTATATGATGGATGAAGATGATAAGATAGGAGGCGTGATGGTGAATTATTTTGGATTTGAAGTTGTTAATAAGCGTTATGGAGGGTATAGTCCGAGGGATTGGAGAGAGCAGTAATAGTACCCTTTAGATAGGGTAAGGAGCATAAGAAGAAACTGTAGGAATTACTAGGGGAATTAGTTTGATTGAGTGTTGCAGAGAAGATATATGCTGTATTTTAGTAGAAGAGTGCGTCGAGTGACTGAAGGACTGATTGGTGAAGAACAAAGGGCATTAGGAAGTTGGTAGGGATGTGTGGATCAAATCTTTATATTGAAGACAATGAGTGAGAAAATGAGGGAGAAGAAGAATAAATAATATTTAGGTTTTATGGATTTTGCAACAGGCGTATGATAGATTAATAGGGAAGCCTCTATGGCAGGTGTTAGGAATATATGGTGTTGGTGGTAGGCTCTGAATGGAATTAAAATATTATGAATGATAGTAAAGCGTGTGTCAAAAATACTCGTGGACAAAAGTGATTGGTTTATATATTAATATGCGGGTGAGGGCAGGGATGTGTTATGTCCCTTGGTTATTCAATTTGTACATGGGATGGGAGATGGGGTTATGAAAGAATAGAGATGGGGGTGGCAGGAAATGGTGTTAGAATGATGGAGAAATGGAGGTGAGGGATATGTGCCCTATCTATTTAATAATGCGGATGATTTGGATTTCGTTAGTGGAATCTGAAAGATTTGAAGTATTGGTAGAGATTGGCAGGGTGTGTAAAAGGAGGTTTGAAAGTAACGTGGATAAGAGTAAAGGTTATGGTTGTGAGTGAGTACAGTCCTCGGTGTGAAAGTTTTGTTAGAGATGGTGAGCAGCTGGAACAAGTGTCTGAGTTTGAAATATTTAGGAATTATGTTGGATGAAAAAGACGGATGATGCGAGTGTAGTAAGGAAAGTTGTGAATGGCAGGAAGGTGGCTGGTGCATTAAAATCGTTGGTGGATGCAAGGGACTAAGTCTGAGTGCGCTAGGGTCTTACATTAGGGTAATGCTGTTACCTGTGTTAAATGTATTAGTATGAGACTATGGTCTGGAATAAAGGTATAGATTAAGTTCATATGTTCAGAGACAATCTTAGCCGGCATGTTAAAGGTGAGGAGAATTTGAATAAAAGTGAGGAATGAACGTATTAGAGAGTTTGTGGTGTGAAAAAGAGGTAAATGAGAGAATAAATGAAGTACGTTGAGATGGTTGGTCATGTGGCAAAGGATGAATGACAGTCGTTTGGTAAGCAGATGTATAGGTGGTGAGTGTGTTGGGAAATGACCGGCTGGGAGACCGAAGAAAGTAATATTGAGTTCCAGTAAACGAATGTCTGAAGAGAGAATGTGAGTTTGGGAGGCGAGAAATAAAGGTGCAAACTGGAGTGAATTTGGAGTTTTGTGAGGGTGTTATGGTTGTAGCCCACTGGGCCAGGGGATGAACCCTACACTTGACGATATGCCAGAGTGAGGGTCCGTCGCGGTCCTGGTGATCTCTCGGTGATTTTCTGACTGAGACGAGTTCTCACTAATTAATTAGGGGGGGGGGGTAAGGCTGGCTTTCTTTTCGACTTGTGACATATTCTTCAACTACTTCTCTTTTCCGATGCATGTTAAGCACGTTAACTAACCAGTCTTGGAAAAAAAGGGATATGATGATTATAATGATATATATATATATTATATTATATATATATATATATATATTATATATATATATATATATATATATATATATATAATATATATATATATATATATATTATATATATATATATATATATATATATATATATTGTTGAAAATAACACCTTTAAAAAAAATTGTATCTGGGTTATGGTTATTAGGGGTGGGTTTTTAATGACAACATCACTGAATTGTTAGGTGGAATTAGAGAGTAAATGTTTGAGCAAAAGGTTCAGATTTAGTGAAAGGTTTAAACGGCAGTTGGTACTGTCGATACTAACAGAATGTCAAGAGGAAGAAGCACAGTTAAGAGTTGACATTTTTTGAAAAATCTCTGATAGGACGTGAGGAAGAGGTGCCAGTAAGATTATTGCATTTTCTAGTGAAAAAATAATTTTTTAGTTGGTGTTACTGGAGATAAATTGTTCAGTTTTGATGAAAATATAGGCTGCAAAATTTCTGGAATTGAAGATGACAATAATTCCTAAATGCAGCGTCCTGGCGAATAGCACGAGAACATGCAGAGTTAAACCAAGGTTTCTAGTTTAGTTGAAGGGAAAGATCATGGGGCCCAGAGAGAATTAGCTCGCTATTTGCACACTAATAGAAATCCTTTCCGCGTAAGCTGTAGTCATTGCATTGGAAATCAAAGAAGTACGACCGCAAGTCGTCGGACTTGCAGCCGTACTATTTGCAACATAAAGTGCCAAAAACGGTTTTCTTCGCATTAGGTGGGGGGTCTTTTCTGCGAAGATTGAAGAGATATGAACAGGAAACATACATGAGAGTGATCGGAGGAACCATTGGAAGCAAAAACTGTCATAGAATAAGAAAGAGAGAATAGATAAACGAAAAAGGTCTAATTATGTTGGAATTCATCTCAAAGAATCAGAGATAAAGGGTAGGGAGCTGCACAACTCTCGAGGTCATTCTGGAATTGGAAAGGTGTATCAAGTTAAACCAACTGTATCTTGAGATTTAGAGGGAAGCAATTGTCCGAGGTGAACGTTGAAATCACCAATACTGATGATTTCAAAGAGATGTGAAGAGAGAGAATGTGTTCTTATTTGGAGCCTAAGTAGTTCGAAGAATTTAGGTTAGTCAGTAGAGTTAGGAGACAGAAATACAGAGAGGACATGAGTTTACTAGAAGATTGACAGGATAGCTTAAGTCATTAGATAGAATATTCGAAAAAACTCCATATCAAAACACGGGAAAACAACATCATTGCAAACATTGCGCCCAACTGCCTTCGGCTGAATTGAAAAGTAGTAGGAGCCCAGAGGTGAGCTTGAAGTCAGTAACGCTCAAAAACCTAAAGTTTCGCGTTAACAATTAACAGATGATGTTTAGATGAGGAAGAGGTGTTGTTCAACAAAATTAAAATTAGATATAAAAACCGAGAAGGTTACACAAATTTAAGAGGAAAGCGACGCACATACAAAAACAGGCCGGTATATTCGTGACGGCACCAAAACTTCATCACCGGAGCGTCTGGCCTTTTTTTAATTGTGATGAGAGTGGGGTAGAATAAGGGTTATTTTTGGAAAAACCCTAAGGCTTCTCCGAGTAAATCGGTGCTTGCATTTTTTCCATGTTTTTTATTTTATTTTTAAAAGGTAAGTGTTGTCTGTAATTGTAATTTTTATCTGTGTGTGATAAGGGAGAGCTTGCTCCAATGTAAGAAAAGTGTGGATATAGAGCAAAGGAATAACATTGGCCACTGGAGTGCATGTGATGTAGATCTAAGACTCCGATATATGCCCAATGGTGGGTAATCTCATCTCTTCTGGGAGCGGTACTGTTCCTCCAATATATATATATATATATATATATAGTGATATATCTATTATATATATATATTGTTATTATATAATATATATTATATTAAATATTATATATCATATATATATAATATATATATATATAGTATATATCTATATAGTATGTATATACATAGGTACTGCGATGCGGTGCCCGTGCGTGGTGCGCAAATTCTGGTGCGGTGACTGTGGTTTGCTCTCGGTGCGGTGGTGGTGCGATGCGCATTGCAAGAGGAGGCCGGTGCGGTGGGGTGCGGTGCTGGTGCGCGAACCTCCCGGTGCGGAGCGTTGGGTGCGCAAAAAATCCGGTGCTCGGCCAACACTAGTCTGTGATCAGCAATCAAGGCACGGAACGGCTGTACATCGTAAAGGAGACCATGCCGGCAGGACCAATAATATCAAGGTGCTTGAAACTCAAGATGCTGCCTCCAGGTTCAGGATGGTTCCGAATGGCGATTTCCACTTGTAGCTGACCTCTGCAAACCTGCGATACGGCGAAGAAGGTGATATTCATGTGGTGACAAAAAAAATAAAGGTTTCTGAACTGGCCTTAGAAATTCCCCATACTCAATCCCCATAGAGAACCTCTAGGAGCTGATGAAGCGTGAAATTTCAGGAACAATATCACAATAAACCCAATTAATAAAAGCGTGTTGATAGAAGCATGGCACATGATTGAATCTCAAAGAATTTGCTCAAAATGCATTGAGAGTATGCCCTGAAGAATTAAAGCCGTAATTGCTACAAAGGGTGGTCACCAAATATTAATTTCTTTTAATATCTTTTCATGTTTTCATTAATGTTTAGTTTGTATTTAGGTATATATAGTGTAATCCATAAACAAATTAAATCTTATTATTAAAATATTTCTATCTTGGTTTCATTTCATCCTAAACAAAAAAAAATTTTTTTCATGTGTCTCTAATAATTTTAAAGAAATTTTTAAATATATTGGAACGTATTTATCTCTGCATTATCTCTACAAAAATTTTTAATACTATTCCCTGTGAAATTAAAATTATCTTCTTAACAGCTTAATAAATACTCACTCCCAACTCAATCAAAAATATCAACCAAAAAATCAAAAATTAACTTTCTCTCCTACTAACTTTTCGGGGTCGGAGATAAATACGTTCCAATATATTTAAAAATTTCTTTAAAATGAATTTAAACTCGTTTCAATCTCTTATGTATATGGAAAATCCCGGTGTGTAGAATGTGGCGCATGTAATATCGATTTAAGGATACAGGTCAATATGTATAATTTTTAGTATTCTGTTGCATGTATGTGGTTGTGTGTGGCTGCGCACGTACATCTGCGCATAGTCTCTTTTGTATGTATACAAGAATTTTTATGTTTGGATCATTCAAGCGTATGTGTTAGTGTTACTCATTTATTAGTATAAATATATCAGCAATATTTCTCTGTAGTATCTTTACTATTTTACAAAACTAAATTATTGAATAAAAACAAAACTATGCAACAAAGTTTTGCAGACTATGACTGCTGGGGAGTGTAAGACTAATGTCGCCGTTCAAAATGCAAATCTATTGAATGTACAAAATTATTCTGAATTCATATCTTAGTTACTTTAGAACGCATCAATTGAAAAGGTTGTTAATCACAACGAAAGCTATTGAAACATGCGTTCAATGAGTTTTAAAGTTAGTACTAATCATAGTACCATTTTAATATAAGTTTTTAATTCTTAATTAACTATATGTAATAAAAATACCAAATCGCATAAAAGTTTAAATTTCCGAAATATGATCTAGCAACAGTGAGTGCAGAAATAAACAATAGTTTAACAAACTTTCTCAAGGGTGTAAAACATCAATAATATTTCAACTACGTATATAGTAGCA
>JABUQX010094142.1:25000-30000 GCA_015478945.1 Trachelipus rathkii
AGCAATCTGATTACATTCGAGATCCAAGCATTCAACAAATATTTGAATACATAAAATACAGAATGTTATACATAGAATGATGTACATTCAAATATAGCTTATCTGGAGCATATTTCTGAGCTAATTAGCATACGATAACAGCTATTTTGACAATCTGAAAATACAAAATTTTTACATAAATATTAGTATTTGCACACAAATTTGTTTGAAGTAATGTAGTTTGAAGATAAATCGTGATTTTGACATGGTGAGAAGATTAAGTTGCTTGGAGAATGTCAACTTGGCGATGAATCTTGAATTTTGACACTAGGTGAGAAAATTAAGCCCATACGTGAATATCATGATCACTATGAGCCAAAAATTTCGAAGAGAAGCTTTGACACTTGGATGAGACATACTTATGGAGATCTTGAAAAAGAGCTTGTTGCGATTCTGGTTTGGTATAGAATTTAAGGTTCTACAATCACCACATGGACGTCATTCAACTGGAGCATTTTAGGAACGAGATGAAGAGATGACGACCAGGAGGGATCTAGAAAGTCGAATGATAATCAGTTTTGAAAAGAGTATTCGGTTTTTGCGATTGTAAATTTTTCTTTTGCAAGTACAGGATATATTAAAAATGGGAGACGGCACTGAACCATTTAGAATTTGAAAAGGAGCCTGAAGGTTCGTAGTGGAATTCAAAATAAGTTTCAGACCATAATCCAAAATTAATTGAGAATGATGAAAGAAATCCATATCGATAATGTTTGTTTGTGGTTTGTCTTAGTCTTTTTCTTGGAATTTTCTGATTTGGATTTTTTATTGCTTTCTTGTTATGTTTTTTTATGCTTTTTTCAGTGCTGGGCGCTCCTATAATTTTTTTTGAGTGCGCCTGCGCCTATGACGCCGGACCTAGTGCGCCTTGCGCCTTTGCGCCTATATATTTGTCAACCTCAATGCGCCTATGCGCCTTTGCACCTTCGAATTTTCGCCGGCCGGTTCGTG
The DNA here is from genome assembly GCA_015478945.1 of Trachelipus rathkii. Taxonomy (NCBI): domain Eukaryota; kingdom Metazoa; phylum Arthropoda; class Malacostraca; order Isopoda; family Trachelipodidae; genus Trachelipus; species Trachelipus rathkii. Next base: position 25,991 of record JABUQX010094142.1, read on the forward strand.
TTTCGCTAAATTTATTTACAAAGTAAACTTTAGTGCGATAACAAAAGCATGCTTTTTTAAGAAAAAAAAAACACATTTATTAATTTTTGTAATTAAAACACCATAAACTAATATCTACAGGTACTCTTCATCTTTTTCGCCTGTCCTGTGGTCATGTTTCCCCCAGGAGGTCCAATTTCGCTTTGAGGAACACAAAGTTTCCTCAAAGTTTTCCCTCAATCTTAAAAGAGGACTTTGCTCTTATATTACCCCGCTTTGTGCAGAAAAATAAAAGCTTCTCTACAGTGCCGAGCGGAGGGAGTATTAATATTTAAATAGGTCTAACACAGATCTCCTATATATATATTATATATATATAAATATTATATATATATATTATATATATATATATATAATAATATATACACCTTTAATATTATAATATATATATATATATTATATGTATTATTATGTATGGGCTCCCCTCTTTCTCCTATACTTGCTAACATTTTCATGGAGCTCATCGAACTATATTATATCCTTCCCAACCCTCTTCTCTCTCACACTCTTTGGCTTAGATACGTAGACGACATTTTCGCTGCTATCCCCATTAATACTAACCCTCTTGACATCCTTACTCTTATAAACAACATACACCCTAACATCAAATTTACTTTTGAAACCCCTATCAATAACACTCTTCCCTTTTTAGACACTCTTATTATATGTTCCCCTAACAGTAACCTTCAATTCACCATATACAGGAAACCTACCTCTAACCCCAACTACATACATTGGTATTCCTCCCACACCCTTCACACTAAAATTGGCACTCTATCTTCCCTCTTTCTTAGAGCCCACAAAATCTGTTCACCTACTCTTCTTAACACAGAAATTGATCTCATTTATACCATCTTCAAAAATCTTTCTATCTTCAATATATTGTAAAAAATTGAGCAAAGCAAAAAAGATATTACAACAACATTACCACTAAAAATAACACCTTTAAATCTTATCTCCCTTTAGCTACACAAATCCATAACTCTGTTAAAAAAATCTTACCTAACACCATTAAAGTCACCTCCTCTAATACCCTCCCTTTTAAGTACATTCTCAAACCTCACACACATCATAATCTCTCTACTTCCCAATGTATCTACAAGATCCCTTGCCTAAACTGTAATAGTACTTACATTGGAGAAATCCATGACATCCATCGCAGAAAATATCAACACAAATATGATCTACTTACAGACAACCCTAACTCTGCCCTCACCATACATAGAGCCTCCCACAATCACACAATAGACATTACCCACATGACACCCATCATTAACATAGAACACCTACACCTTAGAAAACTTACTGAATCTTTCTGTATTAATAACACAAAAAATTTTAACATACAAAAAAACGATTTCTTAATTGATCCTATTTTAAACAACATTTTAAACTCCACACCATTTTTTAAGAAATTAATCCCAAAACTTTCATAATAATTATTTGATTTTTAGATTTATAAACTTAGTTCTTTACCTAACACATCTGAAAGAGGGCCTAGATTGGCTGAAAGCTAATGTGTGTAATTTTACTTACTAAATAAATTATTATATTATCTACGGTGTATCTCGCCCAACTCTACAAGCCCTGAAAATTTGATGTTGATCGGATAAGTAGGAAAAAAATATCTATAATATTTATATTATATATATATATATAGTATATATATTATATATATATATCTATAATATATATATATATATATATATATATATATATTAGTGATGAAGCGAAGCTGAATTTTGCATAACCGCGGTTGCAGTTTTTTTGCGAATTCCAAAATTTTTCAACACACCGGGTTGTGGTTTTTGCGGTTCTTTAAATTTTCAGACAATGCGTTGCGGTTGTGCAAATAACAAACAAAATTAACAATTGCATTGTTTACTACTACTAATACTAATAACAAAAATTATAATAATAATATTGATTAATATTAATAATAATAATAATAATATAATAATAATAATTAATAATAATAATAATAATAATAATAAAATAATAATATTAATAATACTTTCTTTCTTATCCACTTAACATCCTTCTAGATTATTTTATTATTTATTTATTATTATTATTATTATTATTATTATTCTTGTTATTACATTATTATTAACGTTATCATTATAAACAAACCATTTTGCATTATTATTATTATTATTATTATTATCTTGATATGTTCTAATTTCTGGTCGTTTGAATGTGGAGTTTAGCCTCTGTTTAAAAGAGTTACCAAGTTGCGGTGAAGATATATTTATAATATATATATATATATATATATATATATATATATATTATATATATATATCATATATATTATAAATATATATATATATATATATTATATATTATCACCCACCTTCTCTCCCCAAGACGGGGTAAGGTGCGTAACATCAACGTAAGAAAATAGTAGCAGAATATGACGCAAGTCGGAAAGAAAGTCCAGCCTTACCTTTTATACCTTTTAGTGAAAACTCGTTGCAGTCAGAATAATCTACCCCTAGAGCTTTACGGACGCAACGGACCGCTCATATGGCATCACGTCAATGTAGGGTTCATGATCTTGCAGGTTGGGCCACAACCATAATACCCTCAAAAACCCCGTCAAATTCACTCTATTATGCACTTTTTCTCGCCTCTTGCTAATCACATTTTCTCGTCTCCGGCATTCTTTTTACTGATCAATCCACTTTTCCTTCGGTCTCCAGCCGGTCGATCCATCACTACTCCCACAATACAATTCCGCTTAACTACTGACTATCATCCATCCATTCCAACATGATCCAAACCATCTCAAGTACTTCATATAGTTCTTCATTTACCTCTTTTTAACACCACAACTCTGTAATGCAATTTATTTCTCATTTTATAATTATCTCTCACCCTAACAGCCCTAAGATTTTGTCCTACTGAACCATTGTACTTCGATCTATACTCTTATTCCGGACATAGTATGACAGCTATGCATTAACACAGGTAACAACATACCCCTATGTAAGAAATAGCGCACTCAAGACTTAGTCCCTTTACATCCATCAAGGATTCAATTGCACCACTACTTCTGCCATTCACTAACTTTGCCTACTAGCATTCTGTCATCACCCATTCCCTTTTTATCTAACAATCTCCTAATGATTTAAAAAACTCAGACACATTGTTTCCAGCAGCTCCATCCTAAATAATTCAACACCGAGGCTGTCCCTCATTACAACAGACATGGCCTTACTTTTAATCAACGTTTACTTTCAAAACCGCCCTTTTTACACACCTTCAAAAATTTTCTACAATCCTCTTTCAACTCTCTTGCAGACTTTGCCACCAAAACCAATCATCCGCATATAATATATATATATATTATATATATATATATATATATATATATATATATATATATATATATATATATATATATATATATATATATATATATATATATATATATATATAATGTATATATATATATATATATATATATATATTATATATATATTATATTCATATATATATATTTTTTTTTTTATTTATTTTATTTTATTTAGACATATTCATGATTCTCACATGGTGTAGTTGGAGGTTAAGTTTTTATTTTATACTACAACCAAAATTTACTATATCTATAAGTTACCGCATGACAGGCCTATGTAATGTTAAAATCTCGATCAAAAATTCGTCACGTCATAGAGGATACGGGGTCTTCTTTTCTATTGGCAAGGCTTCCAATTTTGACCAAGGTATCTAAAAATCTGTAGAATCTGTATGCAAGTGCTACTTTTTTTTTGATCGTGTAGTGTGTACTAATTTTAAGTATTTTAAGTATTTTAATATAATATACAATTGACATTGTGACTTAAATTAATAGTTTATGAGTTATACTACTATATGAACGTTTTTGTTTCATTATAGGCTTCATGAATTTAATATTTCGATCTTCCAAGTTCAATTGCATGTCAAAAATCATCATAGGAAGAGTTTCT
>JABUQX010094142.1:35000-45000 GCA_015478945.1 Trachelipus rathkii
GTGATTTTGGATTTTTTGTGCAGTTTGAAGGTAATAATATTATTTTTATAAAATGACTTCAAACAAAAAAACTAACTTTAACGACCATGGTTTGGACGTCCAAACTGAACACAGTTATCAGGAGGTGGTTGAGTTAAGGAACTGAATAGTTCCAAGATACAGTAAATATGTTAAAAAGACTTGGATCTACTAACATGGACCCGCGAAGCGAAGTTTCCAACATTCAGAGAGGAACTCCTTTGAATTTAATAAAACTCAGCAGGACAACCATCATTGAAAAAACTTTTTTTGTTATTTGTTCTAATAATACACAATTATTAGTGAAAGTGTGTGCACTGAAAATTATGTCCATTCCATCAACTTCTAATCATAATCAACCGATTGTAAATGACCCTGAGTGTTCTATTAATAACCAACCAAAATCAGTTTATCAATCGGTTTCATCTTTTTGCATTAAAGATGATGTTACAGGATCTGAAATACTATGGGCATTAAAGGTGGTGGATGATAAATGTCTTTAAACTCGTGTGCAGATATAGGAGGATAACATTAAATTAATGTTTCCAGATAGTGCGATAGCTTCAAATTTTAAAATGGGGGCCGATAAAATGTAAATATGTGATTAACCATGGACTTGCTCTCTATTTTTCTAGAAAGCAAAAGCACAATCACTCTACTTTTGCAGGAAGCTCATTCTAACCTTGAATTAAAATTCAAAATATTTTTTAATGGTGATGTGTCTTTCTATGAGACTTGATTAGTTTTTTTTTCTCTATAGTACCTGGGAATCAACGTTATGCGGAATTGTGGCAAATTGTTAAATTAGGACTGATTTTTCGCATGGAAATGCAACGTGGAGGAGGGTTTTCTATAAATTATGCAATTTTAGTGTAATTTCAAACGCCTCCTTTTACACACCCTGCCAACCTCTCTACGCAATCTTTCTAACCTCTTCAGAATTCGCCACAAAGAATAATTCATTCGCATTTATGAGTGGGGTACCTCCACTCATCTCCATCATTCTAACACCATTTTTCCTGCCACCCCACCTCTTATTCTTTCTAACCCCACCCATATATAAATTGAATAACCAAGGAGACATAAACACATTGCTTCACTCCGCTATTAATACTAAACCATTCACTTTCAACTATTTTCTTACACGCGCCTCACTATCCTCATACATGCTTTTGGATTCCAATTCAGAAGCTACCACAACACATATATCACTATACTCCTGTCATAGGCTTCCCTAATTACCCTATCATACGCTGTTTTGTGATTATGGATTGGTGTGTTACAGGGCAACTTTGAATAGTTTAGAATTTTTCAGTCAGTCATTCTATTCCCTTGAGCCATTGTTTTGTGACCACAAATAGCAATTTTAAAATCTTCACTAGTGTAGTTTTACTGTTTTTATATGTTGTGTATTACTGTTTGTTGAATTCAATGTTAACATTTTCTATTCTTTTGTTAATTTCCCTCTTTTGCATCTCATTTTAGTCAACCAAATGTAAAAAAAATGAAAATTTATGGCTTCATTTTGAAAGTATTTGGCAAACATGATTTAAACTGCTGCTTATACAAGTTTTTAAAGAAACTTTAATCATATATATATTATAAATTATATATATATATATATTATATTATATATTTTATATTATATTTTAATATATATTTATATATATATACTATATATAAGTATATTATATATATATATATATATTTATTAGTATATATGTAAAGTGGCTTCAACAGAATTACAACACAGGACTGTGGATGCAAATAATACTCATTTGAAACCCAGTAAGTGTGAATTTTCTAATGAACATTGTAAAATTTTTAGTTTTGTGATTATGAATTGGTGGTTTCAGGGCAACTTGTGAATAGTTTGAGAATTTTTTCAGTAGTCATTCTATTCCCTGTGAGTCAATGTTTGTGACCACTTTTTAGCATTTAACTATAAATCTTTCATCTTTGAGTTATTATTGTGATATCTTACTATTTGTTGAAGGTCAATGTTAACCTTCTTCTATTCCTTTTGTTTAATTTCCTCTACCATCTTCCATATTTTTTCAGTAAAATGTGTTGAGTTAGAACAAAAAAGAAGGTGTTGTATGGCTGTCATTGTTGAAAAGTATTTGGCATAAAACGATTTGATTTTATAGCATCTATGCTGCTTATACAAGTTTAAGAAACTTTAGTTCAAATATATAAGTATGAATTATTATAGGTATAGTATAATCTTTACTATGTAAATATATATAAGATAATAACTATCGTTAAATAAATATTATAATATACTTATTAACATTATCTTATATATATGGGTATATTATATATAATATATATATGTTAAGCAAATAAATATAGGTACTATTTATATATATAATTAATAATATATATATATAATATATATAGTATATAATTTAGCTGAGCTGGTCTGGAGGTACAAAAGTGGCTTCAACAGAATTACAACACAGGACTGTGATGTACTTTGTTGGAGGTTAGTTCGTGGGCGTTTTATTTTTAGATTAATGTGGGGTGACGTAATATTCATGTTCTCTTATTTAAATATTCATTTACGTTGGAAATATATTTGATATATCAACTCCCGGAACACGAGACACACATCGTAAAGGTCTGTGATTAATAATCAACCCATAGTTGTTGGCCGGCCTTTAGTGAGCCGTGGTGGGTCCATTCATGATCAACAAATAATAATAATAATTACAATAAAAAAAAAAATAGAATTGTACTCCTAGGTTGATGTCTAAGAATAACGAGGAAGAATGGAGAGAATAGATGGAAAGTGGGTATATTTAGTATGGTTGGTCCATGGGTTGGGAAAGGAGGATGAGAGTCGGTTTGTTGTAAGTGGATGTATAGGTGGCGAGATTGTGTTGGAACCGACCGGCTGGGAGACCGAAGAAAAAAGGGGTGCAATGAGTCAGTAAAGGAATGTCTGGAGGCAGAGATATAATGTGAGTTCAGAGGCGAGCAAGAAAGTATATAATAGGACGAACTGTCGGGGGTTTGTGGAGGGGTTAGTGATTGAGGCCCAACCTGGCGGCCAAGGGATGAACCCTTAGATTGACGATTTACCAAGTTAAGTGAAGGGTCCGTCGCTCTATAGGCCCCATGAAGCATCATAGGGTGGCATTTTTTCTAACTGCGACGAAGTTCACACACTATTTTATGAGGTGTGAGCAGAAATGAGGTACAGGGCTGTGGGCTTTCTTGTCCCCTTTGTCATGTTCTTGCTGCTTTTCTTTTGCAGCACGTCGGACGCACCTTACCCCCAGTCTTGTGGAGACAAAGGAGGATGAAGAATATATATATATATAATATATATATATAGAGATATATAAATTAATAAGTACGTATGATATACGATGCATATATATATATAAGACGTATCGGTTTAAGTGGAAAACAAATGAAATAGTAAAATATATCAATATATAGTATATATAATTATATACGTATATATATATATTATTATGAAAAATATAAATATAATACTAATTTATATTTATATAATATATTCATTCCACTAGACTATGCTCAACAGATTCGACTAGGCGCTTATTTCCATTCAGGTTCCGCAGGCGACTCATTTCCTCGTACAGATGAATAGAATCGCCACCGCGCCGAAAGGACGAGTCTTACATCTCAGAAGTTTGGCTCCACGAGCATCATCCGCTCACACATGTAACTACAGCCTATTGGGATGCGGAGTCGCATAGATCCCCGAGTGACAGTTAAGAGATGGAGAAATCTGCTCAAGCAGCGGACAAATGAGCCCAGGCGCACTAGGCAGTAGGAAGGTACGGGCACGCGGACACCCCTGTGTGCAGCCGTCCTGTTTGGGCTTCCCATCGGCCCGTTCGTTTCCAGGAACACCCACATTATTATAAAAGAACTCTGCTATAATAAAATTTATGAATAAATTTAAGGTAATTAATTATCAATTATTCTTTAATATAGAGGTGGATAAAGATACAAATGAATAAATTCAGTCAAATAAATATAAAATAAAAGTATATAATTTTTTATCGTATCTTATTTAATGGTCAAAAAAAACAATTTGTTAGTGTTCTTTTGTTTGATCAGAGAACCTAATATTTGAAAAAGTTACTGCAGATTTTCAGGTATATGTAAAACTTTCAAAGGAGGCTAATTCGTTTTTTTTATAAAAGGTTATATCCTAATTTTACAATTTTCGTAATGCAAAATTTTTACTACTAATGTCCGATGTGAGGAACAAAATTTTTACAGTTTTTGCGCTGCTGTAGGCTTGTGCCTAGAATGCGTTTGACTAAAATATATTATTGTTCATTCTATGGAAAATACAACATTACAAATTCTTTTACAAAATTTGTGATTCTTAATCATCTAAAAATGAAAAAAATTATTTTTGAACAAAGATTTTTTGATAACGACAGTTCAATGCTTAATGCGCATACCTTCTTTGCTCTTCTTTTCTCCTAATTTCTTCATTATAAAATAAAAAAAATATAAAAGATTTGTGTAAATAGAATACATAGAAATAAACTTATTCCAATTTAAACATTTTTAATTTTTCTTTTAGTTCATGATATATACTTTAACATTAAATTTTCATCATAATATCTTTTTCAAAACTTCACTTATAGTACTTATTTATAATACTTTGAGTAATGTAATCATAAAAAAAAAAAATTAATGTACAATTTATATATATACTTATATATATAATAATGTATATATTTATTGCATAGATATATACTCTAACTATACTATATATATATATATATATAGTTATATTAATATATATATATATTATATAATAGGCTAGTAATAGTATAGTAGTATATTATATAATATACAGATATATATATATTATATATACTATATATATATATATATTATATATATAGTATATACATCATCATACACCTTTTTTCCCCCAAGGACTGGCTCCGTAAGCATGTCTGGGTGGCAGTGCCACCGGAACAGAAAATTGGAGGTAGTAGAAGAGTATACAAGTCGAAAAGAAAGCCTAGCCTTACCGCACCCTTTATACCCTATTAGTGAGAACTTGTCGCAGTCAGAAAGTCCCCCTTAGAGCTTCACGGGACCGCGACTGACCCTCACTTTATGGCATAGACGTATATGTATGGTTCATCCCCTGGCAAGGTGGTTCCAGCAACCATACCCCATCCCCCACAAAACTGCGCCCATTCACTCCTGTAGGACTTCCTCTGCTGTTGCGACCAAAATCTCACATTTGGCTCTCCTCCAGACATTACCTATACTGACTCAATCAGCTATTTCTTCGTCTCCCAGGGCCAGCTCTTGAAATTCCCAACCCAGGACTCACCACGTATACATCCGTTTAACAACCGACTACACTATTCACATCATATATCCTCTTTGTGCGAGGGATGACCAAACTCATCTCGATTTGTCGTACCTTTTTTATTCTTCTCATTAACCCTTTCTCACACCACAAAAACTCTCATAGCAACGTCCATTCCTCATTTATTCAATTCTTCTCACACCTAACACGCCCACAAGATTGTCCATCTGAACACAATTGAACTTTCAAGTTCTACTATACCTCTTATTCCAGACCATAGTCTCACTACTATAGCTATATGGGATCAGAGGCTAACACAGCTGTAACATTTTAACCGGCTCATGTAAGGTAAGAACCTCTAGAGCTGCCACTTCAAAACTTAGTCCCTTTTTCGTCCACGAAATCTTGATATTAATTTCGACATGCACGAGTCTTCTTTCCTTGGCCATTCACAACTTTCCTTCTACACGCGTACATTCATTCCCTTATCATTTAACATTATATCCTAATATTTAAACCGGATATCTTGTGTTCAGCTGCTCACATCTAACAGTAACTTCATATATATTATATTATATATATATATATTATATATTTATATATATATAATATAATATATATTTAATATATATATATTAGTATATATAATTATAATATATATATTATATATATATATTATATAATATATTATATATATTCATATATATAATAATATATATAATATATATATATATATATATATTTAAAGCCCAATGTTGAAAAAAAAGATTTTTCAATAATTTTGTTTAATTTTAAAAACAAGGACTGGTTTATTGCATTTAAAAGACAAAGCAAACCACACAAACCGCTACACCACCTACGTGAAAACCATTCAGTGAGAAAAGACTATCGCTTTACTTACAGAGAGGCAGATTAATAAAAATTAAAAAGGCTGTCGTTTAAAAGGTTTCACCATCTAGGTGTTTTGGCCAAAAGAGTTAAAATTTTAACGATGGTTTTCCTGAGAATAGTTTGCAAAGGAATGTTTCACATGTATATAATATAGAGAATTAGTTATATTTCTAAAAAAGTATAAATTGGGATGAGAGAGAACTACCAAACCTAAGAGAGTGATATCGAAATGTAAACAATAGCATTTAGGTCTCTATACACATATCACTTTCCGGATAAGCACTCCTCTATTTGTTAATAACATTGCTCGACAAGAGGTTATCTTCTCTAAACAAACATAGGATAATATCTTTAGGGTCGTTGAAGGGCTACGCGGAAAAGTTTAGGAGGGTATGCGATCTATGATATAGGGCTTGTTGCAGCGATTATAGACATACTACTTATAGACAAAAGAACTTCTCGTTTACTATAATACATAATAATATAAACAATCGGTTAGATATGCTCGAAACATTATCGTTAATATGCACTGACAAGAATTACTCGAAGTAGTAGTGCTTGACTTATTAGGCTATAGAGAACGTATAATATAATTGTTCTCTCTAGTTCTTAGCCATAACAGATTAGACCAAAGAAGTTAGCCAAGACTAGTGTGAAGTAAAGAATAGTGAACATCTCGATTCGGATAGTGGGCTATATATAATATCTCTACATTGAAGTTTTTGCTACTTAATAATTTGGCCTGAACTACATTAGCAAGACTCAATCTATAGCAATAGTAAGGAAGTGAAATGGAGGGCTAATTTCTATCTCAGTGTGCGGTGCTAAACAATCTCTTATTGACCGAATAATCTATATCTATAGATTAGACGACAAACGCGGAAATATCATTGAGAGTGCCATTTAGCTGTAAAGGCGCAACAACAGATAAATCACTAAGTACCGGCTAATATTTCTGCGTATTACATGCAACAGTCTATTATTACTTAACACAATCCTTTTACACGCGGACTGGAAACGAGTTAACGCTTATGTTCTGCTGAAAATCCTTATATAACAAAGATATAATATATCCCATCCTGCAAAGGTATTTTGAAAAAGGTAAATGAAACAAAAGAACTAAAGACAAATTGTCATAAGGTTTCCAATACGAAAGCTACATGCTACAAATTTTTGCTTGTATACATTAAGTCTCGAAACTAAGTTCTAGATAGACACTTGTTCTTACACCAAACTGTTATTAAGCCTATAGGCAGCTGTCTGGCATAAACTGGACGTATCTTTTTGTGGAGAGAAGAAGTTCTTAGAAATAACGCTTTTGAACACCTCTGTACATATCGCGAGTCGTAGCAAACACCGTCAAATGCACTGCAACGTCAAGCTTAGGTCATTCTGGACCAATAATCGTCTATCATAACTGTCTTGGAGATTTCCTTCAACTTTGAAAATTAGAAAAATTAACTGTGAGACCGAGATCAGGATCTTGCTAAAGTTGAAGAGATAGAAGTATAGCATTGACTCTATGACTAAAACAAAGTTCAAGCATTGTACAAAGATGTCTATATTTAGTGAGCGACACTAGCATAGGTCAGGTGTGAAGCGAGTTAGTCATGTGCAGATATGGAACATTAAAGAAACGTCGCTATACGGTAGAATACTCTTATTTACGACGCTACTGTGCCTGCGTTGAATTTCTGGTAGAGCCAGAGAGTTCACAAATATAAACCTGATCGTCAGGATGTGACAGTGTACGTGGGCCGCATCGGTCGAGAGTGTGTATGAATATCATGAATTACAAGATGACAATGAGAAGATTATGAAAAGCAGATCGGCTTCTTTTTCAAACCCGGTTGTCGAAAGAAGTGGTTTGATACTATGCAGAAAGAAATGTATTTGATGTTTGAGGATTGATAATTGTTGTAGAAAAAAAATATTATACCATATACTAAATTCACATATTCGATGAGCTACAATCGTCTGATCTAAACCTTCGATCCTGTCCCAATACTCACTTCTCTTCCGTTGTGTCGGATTTACCTATCTTGCTATTGTTTGAAATTTTTGATTAACAGAACGAGTAGCTTACTGATGAGTCAACCTGTCCTCCAAGAACATTAATTTATTTACTATTTAAATTTATACAAAGTGTTAATGTAAATAACGTGTAAAATATATATATATATATATATATATACTACGTATATAGTTACTATTAGAACATGACACTTACATATATATATTTTTTCAACTTTAGGATTTCTTTGTTATATAGATTAACACTGGATAAAACGAATATATATACTCTATAAGCTCGACTACGCTGTATTGCTTTTAAGGCTACACCAGAATGTAAGTATTCAAGTTCTTTTAAGTAGTATTAATGTATATATTAACCTCACAACTAACGCTGCCTATAATATAATATATTATTACCTTAAATTATATACACAATAAAATATATATATAATTACTTATATAATAAGTATATTATAATATAGTATATACGGTAGACTATATATTATATTTAATATGTATATGGATATATATATATATAATTATATATATATTATATTATATATATATATATATATATATTTATATATATAATATATATATATATATATATATATTATATATATAATATAGATAATATATATATAGACTATATACTTCTTACTTGCTAATCTCTCTCCAGGAATGATTCTTCATCCTGTCAGCCGTGCAAGCATCTTTCTCCAGACGGTCCCTCTCCTGCACTATCTCTCGTCTCTTTCAGCGCTCTCATATTTTGGTAGCGTGACATCTTTCCAGAGAGTCTCCACTGATTCGCCCATCTTCTGTCATTTTCGGTCCCCTTGCTTTCTTGTCTGCCTCTCTGGATGTCCATTTCCCATCTTCTATTTCAAGAGCACTAATTCTCTCCTAGCTCCATCCTCTCCAGATGTCCCCACCGATCTCAAATTTCCCCAACATCCATCTTTCAGTATCATCTCTTGCACCCCACATATATGCTTCTCTAATGACTTCATTCCTTTATTTCTGTCTCTCCTACTCTTCCAATTCATAGATTCTTAAATATCCGTCATCTGTCCGCCCTGGTATTCTACTCTCCTCTTCTTCTCGTTGTTGTCCAGTGTTTCACGCTCCATACAAAGTGTTGTCGGCAGTCAGTATTGCTTGTTAAAAAATCACTATTGTTTTAACCTCTTATTCGTTATAGTTTCTGTCTATTTCATCATGGGTATACCCTGTCAGTACCTTATCCATACATTATTCCGCATTTCTTCGGCGTAATCTGCGTTCCCCACTTCCTCCCCTTCTGTTAAAACATCCCCCGAGATAATTGCAGGTATTTGACCGCCGTTCAACCTCCTCCTCCTTCACCATCATTCTCATCCCTCCTCCTTTCCTTCGTTTACTCGGTAATATCTCTATCGTCTGTATGTTTCATCTTCTCCCTGCTTACCTCCAACTCTCTACGCGAGAGCCATATCTCCACCACCTTCTCGAATCGCGCTCCTCTCTCTCGCATGTCTCAACATGCGGCAGCATCGTCTGCATTATACCCATTTATGTCCCATTCAAATTCTCCACCCGCTACGTGTCTTTCACTTTCCTTGAAACCACGTTCTAAAAATAATATTAAACAGCAAGTGGACGATAAAACACTCCCTCTGCTCACTCCTGTATTTCACCATCAAACCATCTATCGTTCTGCGTACACTCAGGTCTAACATACAGCTGACAGTTTGCTCATACATACTT
>JABUQX010094143.1:5000-12500 GCA_015478945.1 Trachelipus rathkii
AGATGAAGAAGTAAAGTTAGGATTTAACTTTTTTTTTTTTTGCAAAATGCCAGAAAGGGCGGGAGGAAGAGGAACCAAAAAGATCATTACATTTGATAAGTAGAAAAGAATTTTTTGTTTCACAGAGAAAAAAATTTGGACGATACCAGGATGAAATATAAGTTGCATGAGTTTCTGAAGTTTGAAGATGAAGGTAATACCCGAAGACAGCGCCCCCATGTGGACGAATAGGCAATAGCACCAGCAGAGTTAAACCAAAGATTGTTAGTTTTTGTTGTAGGGAATAATATGGAATGTACGCTTCCGTAACATAGAAAATCATTTCGGTTTTGCGTTTTGCACATTCTGAGGGACCCCTCCCACGAAAGAAGCTGTCATTCCATGGGAAATCAAAGAAAGTTTCTTCACCGAGTGCCAAAACTTTTTTGTAAGCCAAAAAAACGTTCCTGCGCTGTTGGGCCCTGGGCAGGGTAACTCCTGCCGAACACTTGAAGAGATAGAAGAGAAACATAAAAAAGGAGATCTAAGGAACCCCAGGGGAGTAAAGAGTTTAACAGAAAAAGATTATTGGAAGTTTAAAAAAAGCTCTAAAATGTTGGGCTCATCCCCAAAACGATCATGAATACGAGTAATGAGTCATATATATATATATTATTATAATAATATATATATATATAGGTATATCAATATATAGAGAATATATATATTATATCTATATATTATGTATTTATTATAATATATTTTACGATTATTATTATATAGTATTAAGTTAATAAATATTATATGCTCTGTATCTGTTAATAACTTTAACAAGTGTTAAATTAGAACGATGCATGTAAATAAGATATGTGCAGACTCCCTTATGAAACGTAATCTTGATTATTATTATTTTAGCCATTCCTTTAATGGAACGTGATCCTTCCCCCACTATTTGCAAATCGTCCCCCCCCCCTCTAACTAAACCAACCCCCCCACCCTCCCCCTCCATTCTAACCCATTGGAAAAAGAGGATTAACTTTGCTTTTCTGTATTATGTCTATAACCACTTTACGTGTTCGAAATATTGTTATCAGCAGCTAAGAGGGAGGAAAATTTAAAGGAATTTGTAACAAAAAAAAATTAAATTTGGAAGTCACAAAACCTACCGTACTTTAGCTATTATGTTTGTATGAAACTACATGAATTTTTGTTTTTGAAATTTGAGGAGCAAGAAAACTTTTTGGTAGCTATTTTTTATTTTAATTTCAATTTCGCTTTAATTTTCATAGCATTTAATAATATAATAAGATATTATATAATAATATATATATATAAGATGTAGTAACTAAACTTATAGTATAAAATTGATATTATATATATTATAGTATGTGATATATATATATGATAATATATATAGTATAATACTGTATATATATAATTATATAGGAACTATATATGGAGCATTTAACGATGTGGTTTGAACTATCCGTTAATATTAAGCGGAATTGGTTTGAATTTAGTAAGTTTGTGTTAAGGGTTTAGTGTTAGAGTTAGGTTAGGTCGGGTTAGGCTTAGGGTGAGGGTTTAGGTTTACGCCCCCAATAAATTAATGTATTTAGCCTCTAAATTTAAAAGATAACGATTACAAATTATGGATTTTCGGCTCCTGAATGTAACCACTTACATGAAGAGATAGGCCATATATATAGTATATATATAAATAATTAATATAATTATATATAATTATATAATAGTATAATATAGATATTATAGTAAACTATATATTAATATATATATAGTATAGCTACATGTATATATGATATTAGTATATTACTATGATATAATATAGTATTATATAAGATAATATATGATATATTATATTATATATATGGTATATATAATAAGTATAAATTCCGTTAGTACTCTGGATAACTAAAGACAATTCGTCATTCAAGATACATAACTTTTACACATTATTATCACACCGTG
Source organism: Trachelipus rathkii (assembly GCA_015478945.1). Taxonomy (NCBI): domain Eukaryota; kingdom Metazoa; phylum Arthropoda; class Malacostraca; order Isopoda; family Trachelipodidae; genus Trachelipus; species Trachelipus rathkii. Next base: position 6,969 of record JABUQX010094143.1, read on the forward strand.
ATAGGGAAAAATCCAAAAAAATTCTGCCGGGAGCGGCTATGCGTGTATTTTTTTTAGGCACATTATCCAGCCACGATATATATATATAGTATATATTGTTATTATTGATATACTATATATATATCTAATTATATATTAATATATATTATCAATAGTATATATATATAATATATATATATAGATATATTATATTATATATATTATAATATATATATTATATATATATATATATATATTATATATATATATATATACTATACTATCTCAATTTCTGAAACTTTGGATGAATTTTATGGATAAAAACCATCCAATGTTCGGCTGGTGTAACTGAGTCTCCCAAGTTTTAAAGGGTTTTAATTTCTTGAAATATCTGAATTTCTCAGATATAAATTTAATTTTCAAGGGTTATGAACCTCATTGAAAACCCTTACACCCCAATATCTAGGGGAAAAATATTATTTTTCTCTTAAGTTCGTTTTTATAAAAAAAGAAAAGGTAATTCCATATTTAAATTAATAAAATATTACAATAAAAATAATTAAAAAAAACTATGCATATCATTTCTTTAAAGTATAAGCATATTTCTTCTTTAAATTAAATAATATTAGAATAAATATTATAAATAAACAATTAATAAAACAGTGCATACCATTTCTGTTTAAAAGCATAGCATAAAAAAATCATATTAATCAGATAAATTTGCTAATTGAGAATGTATATGGTGAAGATGAACTAATGAAACAAAAGTAATCTACGGATTCTACAACTACGGTTTAAGCTTCTTTAGATATTGGATGAGAATAATTAAATATTTATTCTTTTATAAATGTTTATGTTCATAAAGGATGTCGAATTATAATCAAATAGTTTATATACCTTTTTTGTGTTAACGTACATATATAGTAATATATAAGTAATAATAATATATATATTATCATAGTAATATTATTATAAATATATATATATATGATATAAAATATATAGATATAGGAATATATGTATTATGATATATAAGTATAATATATAAGTAGAGAATCAGTTAATTGTGTGAAGGTGTTAGGTAGAGCGGAGAAGGAGATGTTTGGGTGGTGGAGAGGAATTGAGGCCAGGGGTGTGTAATGTCACCGTGGGCTTTCATTTGTTTTGTGATGAGTGTTGCAGAGAGGTGGTGAGGAAGGGAAGGGGTGGAATTGATGAATGGAAATGATAGAAGGGAAGTGAACATGAAGACTGTTGCGGACGATACTGCCCTGTGGCGAAGAACGCGGAAGGGCTGAGGTATTGGTGAGGGGTTCGAGAGAATGTTGTGGATCATAAAAAGGGGTTACAATACACGCCAGGTTAAAGTAAAGTGATAAAGTGTTTGAGGAGGAAGAAAGAGAGGAGGGGGAGGGTTCAGAGGTTAGAGGTAGCGGGTGTAGTACATTGGAGAGATAGTTAAAAGATCTGTTAGACTATTCTAGGGATGGACTGGTGGTAATTGGCGGGAGGGATAAGGGAGGAGATAGAACATAAGAGTCAGAGAGTCAACAAGGAATTTGAGGAAGCTTTGAGCAGATCTCTGAAGAGAATTATGGGAAAGGTGGGGGATTTAAATCACAGAAAGTAAGATAGAGTTGTTTGAAAAAATTTGCGTACCAGCGGTGTCTGTATGGGTGTGCAAACGTGGGGGTGATGCCAGGTCAGCTAGGAACGAAGTTAGGATAATTTGAATGAAGGGTTTTGAGAGCAGGGTTTGTGGGGTTAGCAGAATGGGACGAGGATTAGGCAATGAGGGTGGTGAGGGGAGCATGTGATTGGAGAATAGGTGGTGGGAAAGCAGCGAGAGCGGGAATGCTAAGATGGTTATGTGGCATCTAGTGAGAATGGAGTAGGATAGTAGAGTGGTAGGAGAGTGGGAGTAGAGTGGTAGGAGGGAGAGGAAGGGGGAAACCAAGAAGGAGGTGGATGGATGGAATAAAGGAGATGCGGAGAGGGGGGATGAGGAAGGGAAGAGGGTAGGTGTTGCGTGGAGGCAGGTGGTGAGGCGAATGAGAGGAATGTGAATGAGTGAGGCTGTACTACCTACTACCCTATCAGGTCATCGTTGGGATAACAGCACCGCTACAAGCGGTGAAAAACAGTGGTAAGTAGTATAAATTAATTGAAACATTAAAGTATAAGTAGTATATATAAATTGATGAATAGTATTTAATAAGCTAATAATATGATACGTTATATATATAATATATAATTATATATTATATATAATATATATATAATATAATATAAATATATATATATATATATATATATTAGTATATATATATATACATATATATATATATATATATATAATATATGTATATATATATAAAGTCAATATATATATATATAATACCAGATCATAATATATAGTATATATATATATATATATAATATATATATATTAGATTTTTGATTTTTCATAATTTCGTGTGGTTGACCTGTAGCCTCTCAGCACCCCTTGCGTATGCCACTGGTATATAGACTGCATTGTTGAGAGATACGGTAATAGGTTCATATTAGATGTTTTCCATTTATGTTAATATAAACTTCCTTACACCTACACTTGATGAAATGCCATTACTCCGTCAGAGAGATATGGTTTCAGTAAGATTAAGCTCTACCACATTTGCGATGGTTGTTTCCTAATATCTACAAGTTTTGAATATAAATTTACTAGACGACATGGATCTATCGAGTGCCTGCCCAGATCCCCAGTTCCGATACCTTCAGATTACACCCTATGGGGGACAGTCTTACCGTCTCTTTATTTTTAATGTTTTTATTAAATCAACTGTTTGTAATAACCATCCCAGAACAATACGGGTGCTAAAGGCTATCAAAAGTTAATTTAAAACCATAAAAGCAAATATTTACATTCTCTGAAATGTGCAAAGATCTTGCATTGAACGTGTTAGGAAGTGTATTGATGCAAATTTAAATATGTTTTGTAACTGATTTGATAATTAATTGATAAATAAAAATGTGCATAATAAAGCCTGAGTAGTTTTCATTTTATACTTTTCCTGCGGGGTCAGACTTGGGGCCCCTATAATATATATATGTATCATATATTATATACTATTAATATATGAATAATAGTAATATATATATATATACTATATATATTAGTTATAAATATATATATATAATATATATATATATTATATATAGATATATATAATATATATATATATTCATATCAATGATACTAATTTGTATAAATAGATATATATAGATATAATATATATAATATAATAATAGTATATATTATTATAATTAATATATATATACTAACATATAATATAATATATATATAAATATATATATATACTATATATATATAATATATATATAGATATATAATATATAATATATAATATATATATATATAGTATAATATATATAATAGTAGGCTTGTGTGCGTTGTGTGTGTTTTTGAAGATGTTATGTTATGTGTCTGTGTCTGTGTCCTGTGTCTGTGTCTGTGTCTGTGTCTGTGTCTGTGTCTGTGTCTGTGTATGTGTCTCGTGTCTTGCTGTGTCTGTGACTGTCCTTTGTCTGGGTAATTGATATTTGCGACAAATATAAAGTATCACAATCAGAATCTATATCGAGGGAAATTGATATTGTGAGCAAAATTATTAAATATGCAATGAAGAACGAATGATATTTTTTTATATAATATTTCAAATTTTCCAAAATAAATCGTACGAGCCAGGAAATGAAATTTAACGGAAGAGACTCATTTAAGTGAAGCATGCCTCACCTCTAAGACACTGAAAGTAATTAAAACGTAACTACGCTTGGATGTTGTAATTTTTCCTGCGTGTACAAAGGAAATTGAAGGAGTCTTTCCCTGTAAACAGAGAGAGGCAAAAGAAGCCGAGTTATTTACACGTGGTGCCGAGATACGCCAGTGTTGGTCGGTAAGTTCAGTTGTCGGCTCACGATTGACTACTAATAATAACATTTTCGTGATTAACTAGATATTATGAATTGAGAGAATACATTGTCTGCATATTCTTAAATCCTCTTATCTTTTTCTTAAATTTATTTGTACTTTATTTTAGTATATACATTTCTTTATTAGAGTTATATCACAAAAGCTATATTAATTAGATAAAGATAGGAAAACCTATTTCTAAATCCAATGATTAGATCAGACATAACATACACTCTTTCGGACATAAATAACTCGGCCTTTTGCCTCTCTCTGTTTACAGGGAAAGACTCCTTCAATTTCCTTTGTACACGCGAGAATAAATAATACAACATGCGCACTAGAGGCCGTACTCCTAAGTTTTATACATTACTTATCATAGTGTTCGAGAGGTGAGAATGCGACATGCTTCCAGTCCCTAAATAATAGATAATATCTGCCGTGAATATTTATATATATGTTCACTATGGCTCGTACTGATATATAATTTGTAGAAAATTTATAGAATAATATATAATATTATTATAAAAAAAATATCATTCGTTCTTCATTGCATATTTAATCAATTTTGTCTCAAATATCAATTACCCTCGTATAAGATTTGAATTGTAAGATATATTAATAATATTATGTAGCTTAACACAGACACTTACGACCCTCATAACATAGGAAACTAGTCCAGCCTAACTATGAGCATAGACATCTAGAGTACATATCAACAGCCTCAATCAGAACGAACCTGAAACGCGAAATACAGTAACAACAGACCAGCTACAGACTAACAGGATTCTATACAGACACAGACACTAATAAGACTATAACATTCTATACAAGACTCACGTCACACACAACTAACTAACTAAATATATATATAATATATATAATATTATATATATATAATATATAATTAAGTATAATTAATATATTAAATATAATAATATATTATATATAATATTAATTAATATATATATATATATTAATAGTATATAGTATATATATATATTAAATATAATTTAATTCATAATATTATATATATATTATATATAATATATATATTATATATATTAATAATATATATATATATATATGTCATAATATTATAATTTATATATAATATATATATATATTAATATCAATTATATATTATAATATTATATTATATAATATGTATAATATATATATTATAATTATAATATTATATATTATATTATATATATATATATATATATATATAATTATATAATATATATAATATATAAATCTATTATATATAATATTAATATATGAATATATATAATACTATATATAAGTAATATATTAATATTAAATTATAAATTAATAATTAATTATATATAGTATATATATATAATTAATAAATTAATAAGCCATCGATCACTATATAAATAAATCTTGACCCCGCAGGAAAAATACATAAGATAGTAATGAAAAAGACTAACTTAACAACAGTGCACTATCATAAATTCATACTGCTCACACAAATATGTTAACTAATATTCACATATATAGACTTTATACTAATAAATATCGATATAATTAGCAACAAT
>JABUQX010094143.1:17500-32500 GCA_015478945.1 Trachelipus rathkii
TTTTTATTCAAGAATTGTCCTGAAGAAAATTAACGAAAATAAGAGTTTTTAGGAATTTGCGAAAATCTTGCAAAAACTATTTCAAGACAAATGCTGATTTATTGCTTCCAAAATAATAATAATATAATAATATAATAATAATAATAATATAATAATAATAATAATAATATATAATAATAATAATAATAATAAATAATAATAATAATAATAATAATAATAATAATAATAATAATAATAATAATCGAATAATAATAATAAATAATAATAAAAAATAATAATAATAATAATAATAATAATATAATAATATAATACTAATAATAATAAATAAAATATAATGAATAATAATAATAATAATAATAATAATAATAATAATAATAATAATAATAATAATAATAATAATAATAATAATAATAATAATAATAATAATAATAATAATAATAATAATAATAATAATTAATAATAATAGGCAATAATAATAATAATAATAATAATAATATAATAATAATAATAATAATAATAATAATAATAATAATAATAATAATATAGAAGAAGAAGAAGAAGAAGAAGAAGAAGAAGAAGAAGAAGAAGAAGAAGAAGAAGAAGAAGAAGAAGAAGAAGAAGAAGAAGAAGAAGAAGAAGAAGAAGAAGAAGAAAAGAGAAGAAGAAGAGAAGAAGAAAAAAAAGGAAGAAATTATATTAATAATAATAATAATAATAAATAATATAATAATAATAATAATAATAATAATAATAATAAAATAATAATAATAATAATAATAATAATAATAATAATAATAATAATAATAATGATAAGCAACGTCGCTACACGACGGTTGAACACCAGCGTACAAGCTTGCCTGAAAAGCGATCTACGCTCGCATGTGCGTTTTTGTTTACTTCGCTCCCTGCGCTCGCGGTACATACAGTATGTGCGTAAATATTATTAATATTATGATTACTATACTATAAAAGATTTTTTTTTATTGCTCAGGCACTAATTTAACCATATTACTCATTTATTTGTTATTTCTATCCACTCAACCAAATTTCACGCCATCTAAAACGCCCATTCAAGATTTTGGGGCCCAAAACCCTGACAGGGGACTCTATATATATATATATAATATATATATATATATATATATATATATATATATATATATATATATTATATATATATATATAATATAAAGCGTTTTCGCGAAATTTTCGTGTAACGCTCGCCACATTTGAAATGTTTTAATAAATAATAATATAAACATAATAATAATAATATAATAATAATAAGAGGAGTAATAATAATAAAATAATAATAATAAAATAATAATATAATAATAATAATAGCTTAAATTTTATTATAAATTCTTAGTTTTTCAATTTTTTGTGAGCTAAAAATATTAGTGTAAATGTTTTTCTGTTTTTTGCAAAAGTGAAACAAGGTCGAAAACTAAGGACCAAATACATTTTAAAATTAATAGTATAATAATAATAATAATAATAATAATAATAATAATAATAATCAATAATAATAATAATAATATAATATAATAATGAATAATAATAATAATAATAATAATAATAATAATAATAATAATAATGAATCAATAATAATATATAATAATAATAATAATAATAATAATAATAATAATAATAATAAATAATAATAATAATAATAATATATAATAATAATAATAATAATAATAATAATAAAATCATAATCATAATAATATAATAATAATCAATAATATAATAATAATAATAATATAATATATAATAATAATATAATAATAAATAATAATAGATATAATATATAAATAATAATAATAATAATAATAATAATAATAATAATAATATTAATATAATATATATAATAATAATAATAATAATAAATATATAATAATAATAATAATTAATAATCATAATAATAATAATAATAATAAATAATAATAATAATAATACATAATAATAATAATAAAGTAATGAGTTTACAAATTCAAAGCATTTATTCAATACAAAGAATACAGTTTAGTCATTAATAACAAAGGTGTAGCATACATTTTTATATATATTACGTTTCAAAAATATTATACATTTCAGTACACAATCAGTTACAATAACAAAATTAATTTCCTCTAGTATGTGTAAATGGATCAACTAATTGGCAAACACAGTGGTTGTGTCCTTTGAAACCCGAAATAATGAATAATAAATAGACAAAATATAATAATATAAACTAATTGCAACAAGTGTTGTTCCTTTGAAACCCGAAATAGAATATTAAATAAGCAAGTAAAATAATGATAATGAATAATAATAATAATAATAAAATAATAATAATAATAAATAGATAATAATAATATCAATAATAAATAATAATAATATAATAATAATAAATAAAATTATAATAATTAATAAAATAATAATAATAATATAATATAATAATAAAATAATAATAATAATAATAATAATAATACATAATAATAATAATAATAATAATAATAATAATATAATAATAATATATAATAATAATAAATAATTAATAATAATTAATATAAAATAATAATAATAAAATAATAATCATGAATAATAAATAATAAAAAATATATAACAAAATATAGTAATAATAATATAATAATAATAATAATAATAATAATAATAAAATAATAATAATAATAATAATGAATAATATCAATAATAATAATAATAATAATAATAAGAAAGAAGAAGAAGAAGAAGAAGAATAATAATAATAATAATAATATATAAATAATAATGAATAATAATATAATAATAATATAATAATATAATAATAATATAATAATAATAATATAATACTAATAATATATAATAATAATAATAATAATAATAAGAATAAAAGCGAAAATCATAATTACATTACAATAATAATAATAATAATAATATTTATATAATAATAATAAAAATAAAATAATAATAATAATAATAATAATAATAATAATAATAATAATAATATAATAATAATAATAAATAATAATAATATAATAATAATAAAAATAAGGAAAAATTCCAATTACTAATTACAATAATAAATATAATATAATAATATAATAATAATAATAAGTAATAATAATAATATATAATAATATAATAATAATAATAATAATATAATAATAATATTAATAATAAATAATCAATAATAAATAATAAGAATAAATATAATAATAATAATAATAATAATATAATAATAATAATAATAATAATAATAATTAATCAATAAATAATAATATAATAAAATAATAATAATAATAATAATAATAATAATAATAATATGAATAATATACAACAAATAATTAATTGAATAAATAAAATAGTAATAATAATAATCATATATGCACATAATAATATAATATAATAATATAATAATAATATAACTAATAATATATAAATAAATAATGAATAAATAATAATAATAAATAATAAAATATATAAAATAATAATAATAAAATAATAATAATATAATAATAATAATATAATAAATAATAATATAATAATAATATAATAATAATAATAATAATAATAATAATAATAATAATAATAATAATAATAATAATAATAATAATAATAATAATAATAATAATAATAATAATAATAATAATAATAATAATAATAATAATAATATTATTATTATAATAATAATTATAATAATAATACATAATAATAATAATATATAATAATAATATTATTATTATTATTATAAGAAGAATGGATATTCGAGACTGTCGGAACATATGTTTATATGTTTCCCAGACGGCGTTTTTAAGGGTCGTAGGGGTTCGCCCGTCGGCACTGTCAAGTTGAGGTCGTTTGTTGTATTCGATGAGTTTTTAGTATAGTCCTAAGGATCCCGTCCAGTATTCTTTTGACTAGTTATTTTGTTTATATTTGTCAGTTGTAAGCATTGCTTAGGAACCTCTTAAGGGTCTGTCAATGCTCGGTGTTGTTTGTTGTCGAGCAGTGACAACCCTGTTACGTGTTCTCCTTTGAGATCGACTTGCTCGATACTTCTTCTACTTTATTTCACGTAGCTCTCTTTTGTGGTTCCTTAAACTTTCACTGTAGTTTCTTGCAGTCATATCTTAACTAATTTTCTTTATGTTCTTTTTCTATAGACAAGTCTTAAACTTTAGCGAGAATTTTGTAAATAGAATAGAAATAAAAAACTTATTCATTTTTAACTACATATAAGTTTTTCTCATATGAGCTGGAAGAAGAGGCTCTGAGGTAATATTTGACACTAAGTGATTCATTCTGAATTCCTTTTTGTATTGGCACTGAAAACTTCTTAAGTGTCTTGAAGAGTCCATTAAGGGATGATGAATCTCATTATAGATCTTCACTGCTGTATTTTATTCGAATATTTTTAATTAGTTTATTGTATAACTATATATATATATATATATATATATATATATATATATATATATATATATATATATATATATATATATATATATATATATATATATATATATATATTTTATATATATATATTATATATATATATATATATGATTGTAAAACATTATTTATTCTTTATGTTATATTTGCAACATTAAGGCAAAATTTATGTAAATTAATAATTAATTGCTAACAACATTTGATTAATTATTTAGGTATGTTAAATAAATAATAACCCAGCTATTCTGAAATTAAGATTGTTGTTGTAAATAATATTGTAATCCTCCTCTTGTAAACTGAGACATTGTTGTAATTTCAGTAGCAATTATTAAGCTACCCATCAACATTTTTGTCATATATATATAGAGTTGTAAATTTCTAAAGCAGCTCATCCAAGATAGAAGATGTGGATGCTTGTTACCTGCACCTTCTACAGGGTTTATTAAGAGAAAAACTGAAAAAGATATATAATGAAGTAGTAATTACTAATTACTAACTTATTAAAAGCTTAATTTTTTTCTATATAGTTTTAATGCGTTTTCGTTTTCCTATTGGCTTGAAGTCAATTAGCTGTGCGATTAATATGGCTAGCTTCTTCTGACAGTATTCTTCGGTAGATTGTCGCGGATGCAATAAAATTTGGTGTCTACTTCATATTTCCCGATGGAACTGCGAATTTGTCTGCAGGCAAAATAAAATTATCTATAGGATTAAGGTTTTTCGATCTTGAAAAAATGACTGTTCGAGAAGAATTTCTAGGGTTTGAAGTTCTTGAAGGGAATGGATGGTAAAACTATTGCCAAAACGATTGATTTTTGAATTTTGAAAGTTGTCAAAGACCAATGCAAAACATCTGATCAAATAATTACTGACCTGCTCTTATCCGCCAATGTTATTGCTGCTGAGTTCTTAGCAGAACTTGCACCACCTAGAAAGGTACAGTCCCAACAACATAAAACAAATCATCCTGCTGAAACTTCTTCTGAATATTGGAAGATTTCTGTACTTGTGCCTTATCTTGACTTACTTTCATCCTCTTTAGAGACAAGATTTTCAGAAAACAACGTGTCAGCATTTCAATTTTTTCATTTGCATCCGTTTCTCGTGTTAGGTGCTCCCGTAGGCAGTTTGCGTGAGAAAGTAAAATGCTTTTCAAAGGTATATAATCTTGATATTATGGTTTAGGGGGGGTCCACTTTATTGGTTGATGTGGTTGAGTTTGGCTTGTGGTGTTGAGTGATGAGAGGTTGAGTTGAAAGGTTGATGATACTCTCGTTAATTAATCAAAATATATCTTTATTCTGACTCCACAAATATCGATTAAAATTAAGACCTTAACCATAAATATTGGAACTAGACAAGAACTAGAACAAGAGGTGACTAGAAGAATACTAGAACAAGAACTATAAGGCCAAGCTGTAATTAGAAAATACCAAATAATGATCAGCTTGGTATTTGAATGATTAAAATGTTGTACATTTTAATGATACACATAATATGTGAGACATCAAAATATGCCCTATATATAAGAAGAGAGATCGAAGGAGATTTAATAATCATAGAGGAATAGCCCTACTAAATGTGGCCAGTAAAATTTATAAAAGAGTGTTAGAGAGGAGGCTGAGAAACAAGTTGATAATAGCACAGGAGACTCAGTTTGGTTTCAGGGCCGGGAAAAGCACAACAGGACCAATATATTATTTGAAAACCTTCATAGAGAAAACGATAGAATGGAATATAATGGCAATTGCGGTATTTATAGACCTAGGAAAAGCTTTTGATGGAGTAAACAGAGAAAAGCTGTGTAAAATCATGGAAGAGCCGGAATACGTGACACCACAGAAACAGAAACAAGGGATAACTAAGGAAAGAGAAGAAATAAATATAATGGAGGGAATTGAATTGCTTCAAGTGGATAAATTTAAGTATTTGGCTGTGATATCGGAAGGTAGAGGTGGAATGGAGGAAGATCTAAATGAGAGAATGAAGAAGTTCGCAAAAAACGCGGGAGCCCTATACCCAATACTGAGAGAAAAATCCATACCAACAGAGATTAAAATGATAATGTATTGGTTAATGCTGAGACCTTTGCTAACATATGGCTCAGAATGTTGGGCACTGACTGCGATGCAGAAGAGGAGATTGGAGGGAGGAGTGGCACTGAGGGATAGAAGAAGAAGTGATGCAATAAGACGAGAGTTGATGCTCGAGTCAATAAATTGAATAGGTTCAATGAAATCAGCTGAGATGGTACGGACATGTTAAGAGGATGGGTGTGGTGGAGGGGCCGAAAAGAATGATGGATTGGAGACCTGCAAAACGAAGACCTGTGGGGAGACTGAGAAGAAGATGGATGGACGATGTGAGCGAGGCCATGGGAGGAAGAGGAACGACGATCGAAGAGGTCGAGGAGAGAAGAGTATACACCGACAGAAATGCCTAGAGAGTGTTCTGTAGAGGCGACACCTGACAGATCCATTTGGGATCTACCAGAGGGAATGGTGAATAAAAGATTTGACAGCGTCGCTTCATGGCAATCTAAAAAAAAAAAACTTTTTTATTTTAAAAACATCAATTTCCTCAGGTTCCGTTATTCTGGACAATTACCCATCTTCCTTATTTACTAATAGTTCAATTTCAGCTAATTTTATTTGTGTCAGTCCTTGGATATTAATCGTATTTAGTGTTAAGCTAATGTCGTTTACCATTTTATCTTTTCCTATTATCTTCACTTAAGCCTACGAAAAATTTCCATCCTCCCATATTTTACCTTGTTTTATGTAGAGACCAGTTTCTCCATTTTGTCCCCTATCTTGAAGCTCTTTTCTGGGCATATTTCCTACTTCCCTCACTCTTTTTGTTTGGTCTGGATTAATATATACTCTCTGAAAGTGTACACTATTTCTTAGTGCTTTTGCGTTCTTCAAAATGTTCCCCTGTTTTTATTTCAACTAACAGGGGTTTAGGCTTAATGGGGAGATTGGGGGTATTTCTTCCTAGCCTTTCTGTCTTAACGATATCAAACTCTGTTATCCCTATTTCCTTAAATATTTCAGAACTAATTATTCTGTCTTTTCTTCAGTTTGCTCCTGATTTATGTCATTTTCCTTTAAATTATATATCACAAGATTGGGTTTTCTCTTTTGTTAATCTTCTATTTCAAACATTTCTTCTCTAGTAATTTCTATAAGCTGCTTCTTATCCTTTGTGGATGTCTCATTTTCTTCCTTTTCTCCTCTCAATTTTTCTATTTCTACATGCAGTTCTTTTATTGTGTCTACGTAGGTCATTAACAATTTTGATAGGTCCTTGACTTCTTTCCTTAGATTGTTAATTTCATTTGGTTTCTCCATACAGCTTTGGCAAGTTCACGACATATATATTTTTCTTTTCACCTAACATTTTATATTGATTTTTATCAATATCAGCCCAATTTGGTATAGTATGAAGCCACTCAGTTCATCGTTCACATTCAATAATATCCGTTCTACGGCCTATGTTATGGTTACATTTGCCGTGCTTATCAGTACGTAGCTGAAGTATTCATAATTGGGTAAACTTTGTTTATTTTTCTATATTAAATCTTTGTTTATTCTTTGTTTTAAATTTTGTTTTAAATTTACTGTGTGTGTTGTGGGGTCATCAAACTATGGTTTGAGTTGGTCATAGCAAAGTTTACCCTAAACTTTGGTCATAGTCTTTCCATAATCTAAGCCGCTTTCCTTTGGGCAATATTCTTACGAAAAATAAGAACGTTCTCAAGTTGGCGTTCGTTTTGCTAAATTCCGTAAGATTACTATTTGCCTATCTTACCGAAATATTAGCCGTTTTCGATTTTTCATTTCTGCTTACGCTCGATAAGAAATGCTAATCAAGTTTTAGCACGAATTTCGGGCAAAATCGAACGTTTGTTTACAAATATTTTTGATCAGCTGTTTTGATGGAGGCATGGAGCACGTGGTTTTGGAATAAACAGAAATAAAAAAAGTAACAAATGGTTTTTATTAAAAATAATTGATCAACTATTGTGATGGAGTTTATCGATTTGGAAGAAATTATATTTAAAGCTAATTTCATGAATGAAACATTCATCAAATCAAACGACCTACTACGCCGCCATCTTATTTGTTTACATTTGTTCATAAGCATTTTCATTAAATTCAGTAAGCACGGGAAAAAGCAACCTTACGTAATTTAAGAAATTCCTTACGTTTGGTGAGCATTTTCCTAAATTTATGCTAAATTTGACAAAATGGAACGCAACTTCAACATTTTCCTAAATTTCGTAAGCAAATATGCAAAATCGAAAACGGCTTTAATAATTTTTAGCTGCGTTTTCCGAAGCAAGACTGCAGCCCGGGCGGGCACACTGGCGCATATGCATCGTTTCCCGAGCCCGTTTGCGCACTTCTACGTCACGTAAACGTCACAGTAAGGCGCCCGTTGTTAAATCCTCGAATTCGGGAATTAATAAACGGGTGGGCTGCGGAAAGATAACAAATTTCTTTACAAAACATGTGTCGGAAATGGCTTGCCAAAGCTTTTTAATATTTTAGTTAACTTTTATATTAAGGATACTAATATCCGTATTATTTAAAATAGATACTATAAGTATAAGAGTATTGTTTACAATTGTCAGCTGATCCGACGGGCACGCTCGGTAGCTCAAATTTCCTGTTCTCTGATTGGTTAATGTAAATTTTTTTCAATTCGAAGCGTTTCCGAGTTGAATTCGCACACGGGCTGCACTCGGGCTTCGGGAAACGCAGGAAGGAAAATGATGGGAAGGAAATGATGGCAGAAAGCAGTCAGTCATAAATTTTTTATTTATTTTTTTTTTTTTTTTTACAATGGAATCAATTTTTTTTCATTATTATTTATTAAATAACTTAAAAAGTAATTGAGATGTGTGTCAAATATTTGTGTGGTATTCAAATTTTTTTTCTCCTTTTTTAAATTTGCATAAAAAATGCAATGATAATGTTTCACTAGTGGTAGGCCCGTTTGAATTTGTGACACCTGAAGATGCTTCCTTGAATAAAAATGGCTTTAATTTTCAGCTTTGCAAATTTTTGATGAAGATCTGTTAAATGATGCACTTTTTTTTTTTTTTTTTTTTTTTTTTTTTTTTTTTTTTTTTTTTTTTTTTTTTTTTTTTTTTTTTTTTGCTATCATCATGGAACATTTTTTTAATATGAATAACGACTATAGACACTAGGTTAGAACCCCATAAACTAACAATACTATAATATATATATATATAATATTATATAATATATTATATATTATATATATATATATATTATATATATATATATATGATATGGTATATATAGTAGTATATATATTATATTATATATATATATATATATATAATACTTCAAAATAACCCCTTAAGTAATTTCACACTGCTGGGATGTGAACCTGGGCCCTAGCAGATGTCCGCGTAAGTGTTTGACGACCACGCCACGATGGACTAAAAGTAAGGCGACGAATTGTTCCTGTGGTGAATATATTGACCCCCAACAGGAACACGACGCACTCCTACCCGTCCACGCGCGGGCGTAGCCACAAACAGGGCACCGGCGCAGAGTGAATACTTTATAACGGGGATATATTGTATGTATAAAACTGCTAAACAAATTCACGCATGTGTGATAGGTATTCAAAATAACCCCTTAAGTAATTTCACACTGCTGGGAATGTGAACCTGGGCCCTAGCAGATGTCCGCGTAGGTGTTTGACGACACGCCACGATGGACTAAAAGTAAAGCGCGAGAATTGTTCTGTGGTGAATATTATCCCGCACCCAACAGGAACCGCACGACGCAGCTCCACCCGTCACGTTCGGGCGTAGCACAAACAGGGCAGCAGCGCAGATGAAATACTTTATAACCGGGGAATATATTGTATGTATAACAACTGCTACAAATTCAACGCAGTGTGATAGGTACGCCCGAGCGTGGACGGGTAGAGTGCGTCGTGGTTCCTGTTGGGTGGGTGATATATTCACCACAGGAACAATTCTCGCGCTTTACTTTTAGTCCATCGTGGCGTGGTCGTCAAACACTTACGCGGACATCTGCTAGGGCCCAGGTTCACATCCCAGCAGTGTGAAATTACTTAAGGGGTTATTTTTGAATACCTATCACACTGCGTTGAATTTGTAGCAGTTGTTATACATACAATATATTCCCCGGTTATAAAGTATTTCACTCTGCGCGGTGCCCTGTTTGTCGCTACGCCCGAGTGTGGACGGGTAGAGTGCGTCGTGGTTCCTGTTGGGTGGGTGATATATTCACCACAGGAACAATTCTCGCGCTTTACTTTTAGTCCATCGTGGCGTGGTCGTCAAACACTTACGCGGACATCTGCTAGGGCCCAGGTTCACATCCCAGCAGTGTGAAATTACTTAAGGGGTTATTTTTGAATACCTATCACACTGCGTTGAATTTGTAGCAGTTGTTATACATACAATATATTCCCCGGTTATAAAGTATTTCACTCTGCGCGGTGCCCTGTTTGTCGCTACGCCCGAGCGTGGACGGGTAGAGTGCGTCGTGGTTCCTGTTGGGTGGGTGATATATTCACCACATCATCAATTATTATTCTTCCTTTTTATAATAATACCCTCCAAATCCTTGAAGTTCATCATAAGTGTTTCTACTGCATAACAGCTGATTCCATATGTTTGTAAACAAGTTTATTAATAAGAATTCTCAGTCAATTTGGCACGAAACCGGTCTTAAAATGCGTAAGATTTTATCATCGAGCGTAAGGCAAAATGTCAAAACAAAAACGGCTTTATTCTAGGTATGAGCAAAATTGTCTCCTAATTTACTTATATCTATGAAATTTTAAATAATAAATTCAGTGGAATTTATTGGTCGATATAACAAAAAATCAAAGTATTAACTTATTTAATGAAAAGCAATGGAATATGTTGGTAATTTACATTTTCACCATTGATCGAGAGTATCAGCTATATCATCTGCTCAGGGGCGTAACTAACGGCCCCGCAGACCCCACGGTGCGGGGGAGCCCACGCAGGTAAAGGGGCCCATAATTGCGAAGAGCAAACAAACGAAATAATAAATGAAATATGAAAAAAATACATAATTTACACAACACACACACACACACACACACACACACACACACACACACATATATATATATATATATATATATATATATATATATATATATATATATATATATATATATATATATATATATATATATATATTATATATATATATATTATAAATTATTATTATATATATTACATATATAGTATAGTAACAAATTTAGTATATTTTTTTATATATCATTTAAAAATATATAATCTATATATATATATAATATGATATATATTATTATAATATATATATATATATATATATTTATATATATAATATATATATATATATAATTATATATATATGTATATATATTATATATATATATATATATAATATATATCTATATATATATATATATATAATATATATATAATATATATATATATATATAGTATATACTATATCATATATATATATTATTATATTATAAGTAAAAGGATGCATTCTCGTCCGACTATACAGCCCTGAAAATTTGATGTTGATTCAGACATATAAAAAATAGTCCCAATATTTCCCTTTTTCAAACATTTAAATTTATGGAAAAGTAAAAAATTGATATATTTTTTTTTCTGCTCATCCGATCAACAGCAAATTTTCAGTCAAATTTGTATAGTCGGGCGAGATGCATCTTTTTTACTTAGATAATTTTTTTGCATACTCAAAAGAAAATTTTTAAAAAATTTTCATACTTTTTTTTTTGAAAATTTGTTCCAAGAACAAATCCAAAACTATTGCATATATACAAAGAAATTATCTAAGTAAAAAATGTGCCTCTCCTCTGACTACATATGTCCTGAAAATTTCAATCCACTTTCTCGCCGAAAAAAAATTATCGCAATTTTTCATTTCAAAATAAAAAAAGTGGGTTTGGAAATTGGACAACGCTGAGCACAAAACTCAAAAAATCGAAAAATCTTCTTTGACTATCGTAGGTAATGGACCTATCTATGCATATTTCAAGTTTGAAGTCTTTTCGACAAAAATTCTGGAAGTTGATACGAAAAATGTCAAAAACATGGGTTTTGAAAAATTGAAAAATCTGAAAGAATGACTGCAGTCACAGAAAAACACCCGAAAACAACGTTTTAGAGGGCAAAAAAGCTACAGTTTGGTGTTTATAGAGTCAAAATCGGCTGGAAATTCCGAATGTTATGTCCATTTTTAGGGGGGTGAAATTGGGGCGTGCCCCTTAAAAATAGTTGTCAACTCCCTCAAGAAATTTTGTGGTTTTTATACATAATAACAGAGACAGTGCCGAAAATTTTGAAAAAAACAAATAAATTAAGGTAATTAGATAACAAAAACATTAAATTAGAAAAATGCAGAGGTCAAGGCATGATCGGAGGAGAAATATGCGGGGAAATATTCAGGATTCAGGGCTTTCGTATTATAGAATAATTGTTGGAGAATACAGAATATCATGTCATTGTGCAAGGCTCATAATTTAATTTAATTCTTAAATGATTCTGTAAAAGATATAATGGCTCGCTTCAAAATTTTATGACAAACTGGAAAAAGTATATGTGTTCTAGTACAGCTCGGTGGCAAGAAATTAACAGCTGTTCAACAAATAACGAATGCATCACAAAAACACTAAATAAATTGTGTCCAACTAGGTGGTCATTCAAGATGATTCCTTACTAGCAGTAAAAAACAATTTAAAAAGTATTTCGCAGTCTTATCTCAAGTGATATTTTTGAGTAAGAAGTCAAGTGAAAGAAACGAGGCCCTTGGTCTCAGGAAGCAGTTAGGAAATTTTGAGTTTATTCTCTGTCTTGTATTTCAAAGTAAAGTATTGGAAGCATCAATGTTGTCTCAAAAATATGGCAAAGTCCAAATACAGATCTTGAGAAAGCTCTATTGGGACAAGCAAAATCAAACTTATGTGAGCTAAGACACAAATTGAAGATGTAGTGAGAGAAACTACGGGAGTTGCACATCATTGGAACATTGAAGCAAAAATTACTTCCAGACGTCAAGGATAATTAAAAAAATTTTTGATGAGCTTTTATCTTATGAAAGAAATGAAGACCCATTGAAAGCCTTAGTAATAAGGGTTTTCAATTAAATTGCTTGATATATTTAAATGAACAGATAACTACTCGTTTCATTGGCATGAACAATGTTATAATGAGTTATTTTCATTTCTTGCTCCTGCAGCAATAGCAGAGCTACGAAATGAAAAGTTGCAAGAAAGGTTACAAACTGTAGAAAAATACGATTTAGACTTACCTTTCGGTTTATGAACAATTAATCACCTTCAAAGCATTAATGACTACAGAAGTGAAAATGAAAAATATGGTAACTATTAAAGATTTAGCAAACTTTTTATTCGTAGAAAACAGCTGCTTAGCAAGTAGCTTACCAGACTTGTGTACAGCAGTTCAGTTGTATTTGACGTTACAAGTAACATCTGCAACAGCTGAAAGGTCGTTTTCAAAGCTCAAGCTAATAAAAACTTTTTTAAGGAACAATATGACACAAACAAGGCTAAGTGCATTGGCTTTATTAAGCATTGAAAATGAAACATGTACGATCTGGGAAACTATAAAGCATTCATCCTGGTTTTCGACCCTTAAAACCTCCAGAAGGACCATCACACTATCATATAGGGAGTTCCATCTGCAGAAATAAATATAACTTTATATAAAATATCAAAAACTTATAAAATGAACTTGTCTATAATTAATCGGCAACAATTTCTTACGCTAAATTTCTTTTTTTAATAGTAACTACTACTACCTTGTCACCACAGGAGTCTTCAGTTTTCTTTTGGCGACAATCTTGATCTGGTTGGCCACCACTGGGGCCCTGTTCTGAAGGTTCCACAGGGCCTGGATCTTAGCTATGGTCCTCCTCCACTGTGAGCCCCCCTTGCTCCAGCCCTGTATATCACTCACATCTGTTGTCGCCAACAGATTGAGTGTGTGAGCACTGAAACAATAAGATATTTAATTCAAGAAATTCAAAGATTATTAGTTAAATCTTAAATGACAAATCTTTATTTGTTAATACTTATTACTTAATAATATTATTAATATATATTAGTAGCATTTAGCACTAGTTTTCGCGAATTCTAAGTACCTGCAGCGGTGTTGAGGCGGCAGACTTGGGTTGTCACCCTCAGCCCTCAGGAGCTCCTGGAGATCCACAATCTCCAAGTCAGGATAATCAGGGTCCATAGGAAGGTTCTCCTGGTCCTGGTTGGACTCACCAAAGGCGTTGAAGGCTGCCACGTAGTTGGTGCCATTGTCCGTAGTGGTGGCCTTCACCTTACCGTGGATGCTAAACTCATGATGAATCTCTGTGATTAGTTTCCCCAGTAACTGGTGAGTTTGCCTTTCCTAAAGACAATAATTTTATTGTTTTAGTCTGTAAATTAAATAATATTTACACCTCATATGTTCTTATGGTTATG
>JABUQX010094143.1:37500-40608 GCA_015478945.1 Trachelipus rathkii
TATATATATAATATATATATAATATAATTATGTAGTATATAATATATTGATATATATATATATATATTATTATATATTATATATATATATTGCAAAGCCAATACTTATCAATCTAATGCACTTTAAAAGACTAACTGATTGAATATGGCTTGAAGTCAATCTATTCTTTTCATTTGAGCAGCAAACATTATTTAATAATGATAACTGTTCGTTCTGACGATTGAACTGGACGTCGCAATTTACAGTAAGATATTTTTATTTCAATCTAAACATAAACATACAGGGAAGCATTTTTTAACTAATCATTTCTCAAAATTTTGGAATGGGTCGCATTTATCCACCTTGGAATAGCTGAAAAAAACTGAATAGTGATTAGTGAATCCTCAGAAAACAATTTGACTATGTGGTATGTGCCTATGACGACTCCACCCCCCCTCTGCCCTAGTTTTTGTGTCCCAGAAAAGAGGACGAACATTCTAAAACCAAGTTTTTTTCGGTTTATTTTTATACACGACATTGGGGGACGAACGAAAGTATACGATAATATGGGGGGAAAAGAAACAGAGTTTTCATTCACTTCAGGGTGTCGGAGAAGGGATAAGATTTATTTTTTTTTCCCGGCCTTTAAAAAAAAATTTTTTTTTGAAAGATATCGGCATTCGATATTAAGAAAAATATCGAAATATCGATATATTTATATCGGTGATCCCTATATCGAAAATATCGATATATGCGCTCAAAAATATACGATATTTCGATATATCGATATTTTTTTTGGGCCATAATAATAATAGTATATATATATAATATAATATATATATATAGTATATTGATAATATTAAATATATAGTATATATGCTGTAGTATTATAATAATAGTATATATATATATATATATAAATATATTATTATATAATATATATATATTATATATATATATATTAAATATATATAATATAATATAATATTATTATAAATATATTATATATATATATATATTTTATTATATATATATATATTATATATCTATATTATATATATGTTAGTATATATATATATAGTATATATATATGAGATATATATATATATTATATATAATATATATATATATATATAGTAATATATATGTTTTATATCTATATATATATATATATATATATTATATATATATATATATATATATATATATATATATATATATGGTCCAAGGGGGCCCCATTTCCACTTTGGCGGGGGGGCCCTATGACTCTTAGTTACGCCACTGCATCTGCTATAAAAACTTTTATATACTTCCACATATATATCTTCTATTTTGCTTATTTTATTAGTTTAGTTTTAAGATATAGTATTTATTTAGGTATGAACTATTAGCTATATCAGTATATTTAGTTTAGTGGAGATTTATATTTTGTTTCCCTACAAATATAATGACCGAAATTTTCACTAAAAAATAACAACTGCGGAATCTCTTAATTCAAAACCGGTTCTATTTAGTCGTGCTTGTGATAATCAAAAATTTTAATCAAAATGTAAAGAGTTAGTAGGTTAATTGTAATTTTCCCTTTCTCAACCTTTATCAACCTACCTCTATTCTCTTTACCTCCTACTCACCTTACACAATTTAACCTAATAAGTTAGTTAGTTATAATTTAATAAAGCCAAAAGGCCGATTTATCTAAGCTACTAGAACTTCCTCAAGGACCAAAAAGTCTTTGAATAACCAACAAACTCAAGGTTATGTTTAGTTACAACAATGTGTATTTATATATAATTTTTTTTAGTTCTTTTACTGCTATTCTGAAATATTTTACACTTGGATCATTATGAAATCTTATTTATAATTATACAAATCTAGAAATAGTCGATACAAATTTAGTAATTTTTTTTTATTATTATTTAAAAATATATATTCAGATAACCACCCTAGGATCCTTGAATAATGGGTCCTAAAATAAGAGTGTTAGTGCTTATTTACCCTTTTTAGTTCCGAACATCCGCTGTAGTGTTAGGCTTGTTTGTCAATTACAGATTTCTAGTTTGCTTGACTGTTTACGAAAAATTCTATTCTTCAGAAATGTAAACAAAGGGGAATGATGGCGGATAGGCAGTCAGTGAAATTTTTTTCTTTAATATTTTTGATAACATGCAATGAAATTTCAATTTTAAGGAGTTTAATAATGAGATTATGGGCAATTATTGTGTGGATATTCGACAATTTTTATTAATTATCCTTATAATATTCATAGAAAAAAAATATCCATGCTAATTGTTTTCACTACGTGTATGGTGTCCGTGTTGAAGATGCTTCTTGATAAAAAATGCTTTAAATTTTCAGCTTTGCCAATTTTTTGATGAAAAAGATGTTACAATGATGCATTTTCATTGTTTTTTATTGTAACAACCAATTATAGTATATATATATAATATATATATATAATTAATTATATATATATAAGTAGTATATATATTATAGTATATATATTATATATAGTAATTAATATATATAGTTATATATATAATATATATATATTATTAATGGTAAAAGTTAATTACTAACCACCACGAACAGGAGGTCAGATACGAAAAAAAATCAACAAGTAGGCCTCTTATATTACAGATAATAGATTGTTTTAGTGGCGAAATGAATTTTTTTTTACTGCTTGACCTGACGGCTAACGTAAACCTAACCTAAAACTAGGGATTCAACACATTAGAGACAGGTAAAAAAAATCATTTCGCGCGCTAGGAAAGATACATCTATTTATGTATATCATACGATCTACCTGCGCAACTTTTTTTTTCTTATCCGACCGTCTCATTTCCGTGTGAGCGTTAAGTAACTTTGTCCTTATTATATACATATATAATATAATTATAATAAATATAATTATTATATATATATATATTATATATAGATATATAGTATATTATATATATATATATATATCAGGGGTTATTATATATTTAGTATATATATATATATAGTATATGAGTTATATATATATATAAAGTATTATTATATATATATATTATATATATACTATTATTATATATATATATATATAGTATATTATGGGAAAGATTTACATTCAAAAGGAGCTTCGTTCGT
>JABUQX010094144.1:0-41576 GCA_015478945.1 Trachelipus rathkii
ATGTATAATTAAAATAATAATCATAATATTTAATATTTTAATATATATATTATAATATTTATTTAAATAATATATTAAAGTAAATATATATATAAAAATTGTAAGTGTTATATATATATATGTTATAAATAATATAATATAATGTAGGTTAATATGACTGTTAAATTTAATCGGAAAGTTGTGTTCCGAGTGTATGTTGAAGTATAAATTTAATTGCAGGTGCGTTGTAAATATTCATGAATCACGAAATTTCCACTGGTGAGTATATCTTTATATACAAGCCTGTATATTTTAATCTATGGCTAATGAAATATACACGTACGAAGAAGTAATTTCTCACTGTCCACAAAGTGTGGTAGTATTAAATTAAGACTATTAAAATATAAACATATATTGCTCTCGCATGATACTAGCAAGTAATTAAGTCAGAACGTGGTGATATTTAGATAATATATTTAAAGGACTTTTGAGGGCAAATGGAAAAGTTGCAATTCACTGTCAACACATTCAAAACTCTTGGAATTAAAGAACATAAGTTACAATATAGTATGATGAATAGAAGAATTAGTTTTTTTTTTATATTATTTTTTTTTCTTTTTTTTTTTTTTTTTTTTTTTTTTTTAAATTGATAAGTAATGAGTTTTGGATTTCGTAAGTGTATTAATAAATGTAATACATTAATGGAACATAAACGAATAAGCTTTTTCTTACTTACTTTTATTTTTTTTTTACTGTTATCCAAGGCTCACTAGTTTTTACTCCTCTGTTTTTAAATGGTAATAATTTAATTTTTTGTTTCTTTTTAACTTTGATGTTTTAATTGTTGGTATGGTTGTTTGTTGTAAAGTGGTATGTTAGTTGTTGTTAGTTGGAGTTAATAGTAGAGGTTGTAGTATGTTGTATGACTAATATTTATATTAAGGCAACACTAAATGATTTTTAGTGAATATTTTTTAGAAGCTTGAAACGTATTCCACATCAACCATCTTTTCCAATTATTAAACAATTAATTATTATTATATAATTTATTAACAACAAAATTATTATAAATGTTTAAAAATAATATTTAATTATTGATAAGATATTAATTATAAAATTATCTTATTTATTTATTATTATTATTATTAAGAAATTAATCTACTTAATATTTTATTTATTATATTATTACTTAAATTTATTCAACATTAATTAATTTATTATAAGTTCATAAAATTTTCTTCTTAGATTATGAATTTCTTTAATTATAATAGTTATCTAGTTATCTATTACTTATTAATTTTATATATAATTATTCATTATTATTATTAATTATTATTATATTATTTATTATTATTTAATTGTTATTTATAATAACATAAATAATTCTTTCTTTACAGATATTAACTATGAATATTATTATTATTATTATCTATTTTTATATTATTAATTATATATTAATACTTATTATTATTAATTATACATATTAAATTATTTTGACATCTTTTTTTTTAGTTCGAGTCTTATATTATGTATATTATTAATCTCATTATTCATTAATTATTATTATGATCCATGTTTAATATATTTATAGTTAATTATTTATTATTTTTAATATTATTTTTTTATCAATGTCATGTCATTATATGTTCTAAATACAATCTCGATTGCTTTTTGCTAGTGTCAATTACAAACTTTATTTTCTGATTGTTCTTTGTAGCCTATTGGGTTAAATGTTTATTTATTGCGCGGCTGATTGTTGTAATTTTATGCTACTATAACTTCTCTCATATTTTGATCAGCTTTCTTATCTTCTTCTCTTCGCACTGAAAGATTGTCTTTCTATACTTCTATTTATAAGCGGCTGAATTATTAAAAATTTCTATAATTATAGAATATATTCTATAACTTAATAAGGGACACTATTACTAGGTCGATATTAAATTTGTGTCAACATCCAAAAATAAAATGGGATCTAATTTATTCATACCTCTCATTTGTGAGTGGGCCTTCATTTTTCTTTTCTTATAGGAGCTTTTCACCGCTTGAATTCCATTATAGTCACTCTTTTATAAATTGGTTTTAAATAATTAGCATAAGTAATCATAATTCGCTTAAAGTCTATTATAGAGGTCACTACACCCCGACCACAGGTTCTCCAACGAACTCATTTACATTTTTGTAGAATCATTAATTCTTTATTTTCTTTTTTTCCAAGAAACTCTTTATATTTCAAACTATTTCATTTTACCAATAAAAAAGCATACTGATACAGGTCTAGAGATATATATTATAATAGCATATAAAATAAAAATATAATAATACATAATATAATAATAATTAATATATAATGCATAAATGAAAAATACTTAAATATTAATAATAATAAAATAATAATAGATTAATGATATAATAATATAAATAAGAAAATAATATAATTGATGAAATAATAAATGAAATAATATAATAAGATAAATAATAAAAGATCTATTATACTATTTGTGGAAGACTTACTAGACTCAATAAGTGTTAGTGGTCTCGATGAGGCAACCAAAAAGTAGGATGGTAACAATTCTGATCTATAAATGTTTGTAAGATAATAAGGGGTTTAAGGATTAGAGAGACCTTCATGATAGAAATCCCAAAGAGATTTATATTTATATATAAGAGACAAAATATGGAATACATATATTATTTTTAGCAT
This sequence comes from Trachelipus rathkii, assembly GCA_015478945.1. NCBI lineage: Eukaryota > Metazoa > Arthropoda > Malacostraca > Isopoda > Trachelipodidae > Trachelipus > Trachelipus rathkii. The sequence goes on from JABUQX010094144.1 coordinate 2,681, forward strand.
ATATATGTTATACAAAAGATAATCGTTGTAACTAATAATAAAAGAATATAATAATAATTATATAAATATATATAGTAAACAAAAGTTGGACACAGAACCGTTGACATTAAATGATGAAGATACATAATTACAGTAAAATGCAGTATCCTTATAATATGGTAAACATATATAATAATCATCAATATCGTAAATAACTAATACCAATATTTTAAGAAAAAAATATAAAAATTGCTTACTATCTATATATAAGGAGAGATCAATAATAATCGAATAATAATAATAATAAATAATCAATAATAGCACTAATAAATAATAATATAATAATAATAATAATTCAATAATGGGGATAATCTAATGAAACAACAATAATTAATGAGAAGTTCCAAATATGTATTAATAAAGCAATTTATTAATTTTTTAAAACATAATAATATAAAAAACATCCAAGAGGACGTGACATAATATCACGAAATTTATTTTTTCAGTCTTTTTAATATTATCATAAGAAATAATAAATAGTAAATAATCAATGAATAATTTAATTTTCAAAAACTTTTATGCAAATAACATAAGAATAAATAGATACTTTAAGAAAATTGCACGATGTGAATACAATACTCACTAAATAATGTTAATCAATATCGTAATCATAATTATATATTAAGCTAATTAAATAATACAATGAAATAGATCAAGTTACATATTATATCCTTTTGATAAAATCAAGTACATAATAATAATAATAATAACCTCACTCACTCATAAAGAATGGTACATTAAGTGAATAAAAGTAGAGAAAATATAAGAATAAATAAGCTAAAAATAATCACATAAATAATTACATCAAATAATAAATAATCATATAATAAACTAAAATACAACAAACTCATTAATAATACACAGAGCAGGTGGTTTTCCATGAATATACATACCATAATTATATAATTAATAGATTAGACTGATGAATAATATATTAAATATTAATATATCATTTGCACTTGTACATTGAATAAATCTGGAAGACATGCTATATGCAATAATAATACATAAACTAAATTTTTCTCCAATCAATATAATAATCACAATAGACAAATAATTACATGTTCAACATAATAATAATACGACTCAAAAAATATATAACTATATTGAATTTATTCTTGGTCATCTCACTAATACATAATACCCATTTGAATCGGTATCCCAAAAGTAATACATCATGTACAATACACATGTATAAATTTGAACATTAATAAAATCCAGGTACAAAAGGTTGACTCACAACAGACTATGATCTCATATAAAATAATAATAAGTATTATTAAATAATATAATATCCTAATTAAAAGTAAACCAAAAATCTATCATAATATTAATAATAAATCAATTAAAATAATATTATATAAAATTAATAATTAATAAATTTACTAAATGATATAATAAAATTAATATATTACATAGATAGTATAATATAATACTAACTAATAATCCCAATATTTCTTCACAACATACCTCTAAAAACGTATTACAGTTTCACTTCATATTTATAAATTAACAATTGTCTACAACTCACTGACTTAAGCCTGCCCTTAAGTAATTGTTCCATAAATCTGCCATTGAACTTTAGATCTATAACTTATTCCAGAAAACAATAGGTATCACTAACTATAAAACCAATAAACAACAGAGTAACAATATCTCAAATGGTAGACTCAAGATTTAGTCTTAACACATTCAACACAAGATTCAATTTGCAAATTATAAGCACATCCTGCCACCACTCTCTTACTAAACTGGCCTCTTCCGGTTCCCATTCTCATCCAAACAATACCTCGAACTATTATAAACTCTACAGACAACTCTGTTTCCAGCGCTCACAATACAGCATAACTCTTAACAACTGAGCGATGTCTTCCACTCTCAATAACATACGAAATAACCTTAATCTTAAATCTGAAGCGTTTACTTTCAAAAAAACCCTCCTTTTTAACACCTGCCAAAATCTCTACGCTACAAATCCCGTCAAACTCTCTTCAGATTCGCACACAAAACCAAATCAACACCGATAATATAGTAGGGCACCCTCCACCATCTTCAATTCTCGATCATTCTAATAACACATCTTCCTAGCTTACCTACTCATAATTTCTTTCATAACCATCCAATAAATATACACATCAGACCATTCTTCAGAATCTCGAAACCCTGTTGAAGGAAATTACTTTTCACTCTGGAAAGACACCGCTCCCATTAACTGCAACGATACGATAAAAAGGAAAATATGTACTAGGATAAAAAGTGCGCAGATAAATCTGAAAATTATATGGTTGATTTCAGAACAATAGATCCAAAAAACGTGGTTTGGAAACGCCAAGAAACCATCGCTCGAATACCTATATGCTCACACAAAAACCGAATGAAGAGAATATTCGGATGAGGACTTTTCTAATACCATACCTACATCCTTTCACAATTTTCTTGAAGAACAGAATCGATGATGATGATTTTTCCAATTTTACTCTTTGATTATACAGCCGTTTCTCGTAACGACAGCTATTATGAAGAAAAATTAATGAAGGGACTTTTATGGAGCCTAAAAAGGACTTTACAAACTCGGTGAGGCTGAACCTGTATGTTGATAAGAAAAAGCTCAAGCACGTGAGAGAACCTAAAAATTTGGAAAATAAAGTCTGTAAAATGATTATAACAATTCTTCTTCCCATATTAAAAATTCCTTACTTATATCAATAGCTAAACCATGTTCGAATAGCAGCACAATTGAAAGAAAATTCAGAGCTTTGAGAAGAGTTAAAACATGGACAAGGTTGACGATTACTAAATCCAGGTTGAATGAACTTGTCTACTTGAGTATTTACAAAATTAGTTTTGGGAGGAAAAAGCCGAAGGACAACTTAACAATTATAGAAATTCTATTCTGCAAATCAACGACGTTAATGTTGGTCGTAGTACGAACTTACTTGTCAGTACCAATAATAAGTCGTAAGAATAACATGTAAGAACTGAGGATTCTGTTACATTTAATCTTGTAATTTCTTAAACTTTCAGTATTTTGGAAAATAAAATACATAATATTCAATATTAAACAAATATGTTTAAAGATGTAAAGGTATTTGTAAAATATTATGTCAATATATAGCCGTCAACCATTGAGCTGACAGTGTTCGAAAAAAATGACTTTTTATTAATCATACTTTGAGGTGCCCCCTATAAGGAAAATTTTTTTTGCAGTACGCCTTAGGTTTGTATATAATATATATATATATATATTAAATATAATATATATATATATTATATATATATATATAATACATACCTATATTAGTATTATATATATATATATAATTATATATTATATCTAAAAAAATTTAAGTTTGTAGAGCGCTTACTATATGCGTTATAGGCAGAGATGAAGAAGGAGAGGTATGCTCGAATGTGTGCAGACGGCTAAACCTGCGTCAGACCAACACACTCACAACTTATAGATCAGAAGAGTTCAGTGTGATGTGATAGCATATGAAGGAGAATGAGGGACCTGTATAGAGCGATGTGTGAATACAGCCTAAGCACGTGTCGCAGACAGAGGGTAGTGTATAGATATATACAAGTCTATGACGATGACGCGAATGGTTATGTGGGACGGCGTGTATTAGTACAATAACTGATCTAAAATAATAAATGCACTCGTTAATCTTTAGAAGACAATCGCACAATTACAAGAAACAAACACACATTTGCATATTATAGAAATGATAAACAGTGTATATGAAGTTGTCGTATATGCATGCCCGGGGTATATAATTATATAGCTTATCGTATTCTATTATTATATTATAATATATTATATAATAAAATTAGTATCCAAATATAGTTAAAAAGTATTATATGATATCAAGTTCTTATGTGTTCTTTAATATATAATATTAATAAGTATATATAATATCAGCGTATGTATAAAGCTAGTGATCATTTCTCTATAAATAATATAAATGATATGTAATCACATATACTTAATGATATTAATATATTTATAGATATATATATATGGTACAAGGGGTTAATATATATTAATAGTATATACTCATAATGTATTATACACTATGATATATATTATATAAAATTTAATAATACTCAGATATGTTGAAAATATTACTACCTAACATTATATATAAACATTAATTAAATAGTAATCATATACGTAATATTATTAGTAATGATCTATCGTATAGTATATTATAATATAATCAATTTATTCATACTTTATTTAACTATGCTGATCGAATTCTCCTGTGAAATTATTCCATATATACCTTGGCTGCTAAGGCTTGGTCAGAGATTGAGTTGTTTTCTCATATATTTCACTAAATAAGATAATTCAACCTACTCAGCAGCAAATAACAGCATGCTTGGAAGATGTCCTTTGGAAAAACAACTTTCTTATATTATAATTAGTATATTACATTGTCCGTAGTCGAAGTCACACATTACTATAATATATATCATTATATATATAGTTATAGATAGTATATATATATATTAAACCTAAATAATTTAAGGATTTACTATTCGTATTAGAAATAATTTATATATATTATTATATCTAGCTATTATTAAAATATATATATAGGATTCATTATTTTTATTAAATATTAAATATATATATATACTATATTATTAGTAATAACTATATTCTTAATCAATCCTTTTTCTCTATTCCACCAATGATTATGTGTGAAAGGATGCTTACATGCACCTGGAATTAGAAAAGTTGACAGAAGAATTTGACTTAGCAAGTCGTCATAAGAAATAGTTCATAAGTATCATTACCGCCTCTTAATTTACATGATACTCTCTATAAAATGAGAATAGCTCACGCATAGTCAAGAAAAATCTATACCGTTAAAAGCTTCATAAGGGGAATAGTGCGATGGTGCCTCACTATATTAGGAATCTCGTGCTCAATTCGTAGTGTTTTCATATAATCCTCACTGGCCATAGGTGGGCTACAAACAGTACCCCCATCAATAAAACATAATCGTCTATTTACTCATCTTCATAACTATGCACTTTTTATCTCGCCTCTGTCAAACTCACATTCATTCCTTAGGCCATTCTTTACTGTACCTCATTATCACTTATTTCTTTCGATTCACACAGCCCGGTCTGTGTTCTCCTCAAGCATACAATATATACTCACAATACCAACTCAGGATCATATTCATAGTCCTTTCTACATGACCATAACCCTCAATTTCATATGTGCTGTCATTTTTTCTTCATCCTAATATTAATCCTTTCTTCTAGATAACTTCAGTCTATGCTATGTAAACCCATCTATGCTTCCTCACGACTCAACAACACTACACCTAAAGATTGTCCTCAATTCATGAACTTCAACTATGTTATCTTGACTTCTTCCAGCATTTAGAATATATGTTTACTACTATACTAAACGTTAATACAGCACAAATATATATATTAATCATATATATATAAAATATTATATATATATATATTATATTTAATATATAAATATAATTATATATATATATATAATATATATTTAATTATATACTAGTTATATATATTAATTATATATTATTATTAATATATACTATTAATTATTTATTAATATATATATTATAAATATTATATTATATATATATATTATTATATATATTTATATTATAATTATAATATTATTATAGTATTTATATTAATATATTATATATATTGTATCTATTATTATTAAATAATAATATATATATATCATATATATTAAGTAATTTATATTATTTAATTAAGATATATATTAATAATTAATTATAATATTATAATATTATTTATAAAATATTTATTTATCTAAAATATATAATATATTAATTATATTATATATACTATATATTATATATTATTATATAATATATTATATATAGATTATATATATATTTAAATAAATATATATAATATTATATATAAATAATTATTTATTTATTATTATATAATTATATAATATTTAATTATAGATAATATATTATATAATTATAATAATATTATATAATAAATATATATTATATATATATAATATATTATATTAATATTATATATAATTACTATATATATATTATAATTAAATATATATAATATAATACTTATACTAATATATATAATTTTTCAGTATATATTTATATATTATATAATAATATATATATATAATATATTATTATTATATATTTATATTATTATATATATATCATTATATATATAATATTATATATATTTATATATGATATATTATATATTATAATTATATATATATTATATATATATTATATATATTATATTATTTATCGGTGGACCAGAGTGGATAGCTTCATAGCAAGTGTGAATAGGATTTCCGATTCGCTCTACCTGATCACTAGTTAGCATTGCTCAGAAGTGACAAGCTAAACATTTAAAATTAAATTCTATGTTTAGTTTTAGTGATTTTACCATTAATATTAAATTATAATTCAAGGATTGGAGAATAGGGAATTATAATAATATATGCTTTATATATAATTAATTATATATATATATTATTATATATATTATAATATTACATAGTATATAATTTATATTCTTTTACTGATAAGATTCAGTTCTATGATAAGTTTATATTAATATTAATTTTATAATATTATGTATATATTTATAATATATAATAAATTTATATATAACATATATATATCTTAATAATATATATATTAATATATTTATATCTAATATATTTTAAATATATATATTATATTATAAAATTATATATTATATATATAAATATAATATATTATATATATATATATATATCTATATATATATATATAATATATATTATTACTATTTATAATTATATATTAAACTATATTTAATTATATATAATATAATATATTATATATAATATAATAAATAATATATTAATCTATATTTATATATTTATATATATATTATAATATATTATTATTAATATATATATAATATTATATATATATATAAATACATATAATATATATATATATAGTATTTATTATATATAATTATATATATATATATAATATATATATATATATTATATTATATTAAATATATAATATATAATATTATATCTACGAACAGTTCTACTATAGGGGCGTAAACCAGGAGTACTATGATATAATAATATATATAAAGTACCTATCATCTATACCTTTTTATATTATTAATATATCATTCTTTTATATTATATATATATAATATCTATATTTTTTTATGCTTGCGCAATTGAATACTAACTGGATATATATACTACAGTATTATATTGGACTAATATAAATTATATTATATACTATATAGAAAGTACATGATATCGTTTCTTGGAAAGCTTACAATTATCTTTCACGTGTGGGGACTCTTAATATTGGCTTGTGCCGAATATTTTAAGGGACTCTTGAGCAGTTGCAACCGACGGAAGTTAAAACCATGGCACTAACATACTATTGAAATGAGGTTTTGTTTGCTGTGAATCCACAAAATTTTTTGTAAGCTTGACATATACCAATGAACCTGATTTTTGGTAGGCTGGTGTTTGTCATAACACTCAGGCAAGACTCCCTCAACTCACGGAGATTTTGCGGTTTTATCCCATTGATGCAGGGCCTTTTTTTTGTGAGCAAAGGACCTGCCAAAACCACTTTCGGAGATTTGGGGAAATTCAGTCCTGTCTGGCAGCGCTGAACTTGGAAATTACCATCATTTCATTAGATTTTTGACGTTTGATACGTCAAATCTAGGGTTTTTAAGGTCGGTAAGACCGAACTTTAAGTCTGGAAGACCGACTTCCGTAGATGTTGGGCCTTGACTCAATAGGTTTTACTCCAAAAGGGGGCTTAAGCTCCCCCAACAAGGGGGTTTTTGAATTCCCAGAAGGTTAATTATATTCGCAAGAAGACTGAAACACTTGAGGCTGGGTAGAGGGAAGCCAGAGCCGGAGACGGAGTTGGGGCGGGTTCGGATTCGGGGGCCAGAGACCCCCCCCCCCGGAGGGGGTCTCTATGAAAAAAAGAAGAAATAAGCATGGAATACAAAACAGAGGAAGATTAAAAGGAAAAGAATGAAGGGAAAATATGGACAGAAGAACGAGGAGGAGGAGTAGGAAGAAGGGATTCAGAGTTGGTACTGACACCGGTGCTGGAAGCCGGTGCTGTGCATAGTTGGTAAACATTCGTTTTAATACAACTCATCATTAGTATCACAATAAAGAGCCTATGTTCTAATCATGTACTATCGTCAAATTTGCATTGCATTTGCAAAGGATAGCCCGTCCTTTCTAAGTATAGTCTGAAGGACTGAACATTTCTATTTTCAGATTCATTTAATTTTATAAACGTTTAAACAATATAAATTTTCTTGCAAGTTGAACATATATACACTGTATTTTTATTGTTTTTTTTTAAGTTTTCTATTTTACAAGTATAATTGTGATGTTAATTTATTGCTAAAACTACGTATTCTTTATCATTGATCGGCATTATAGATGTGAACTATTTTTTTTTCTTTTTTTCATTTAACTTTATTTAATTTTTTAAATTTAACTTTTTCATTTGTTAAATTTTTTTTTTTTTTTTTTTTATTTTTAATTTTTCAAATTATTTACGAATAAGTTTGTGTTTTTACTTTTAATACTTATGTTCTTACTTTATTGGATTTAACTTTAATTTTTTTATTACTTTTTAATTTATTTGCTTAAAACATTTTCCTTTTTTACTCAATTTTATGCTTTCTCATGCTCTTTTTATCGTTGTCGATTGTAACTTTATAGGGAACATTTCTCTCATTGCCAATAAATTCAGTACAATAGTAAATTAAACTGGGTGTAACCAGCTACCCTCCATACCTTCCACATCTATTGAATACTATGATCTAGTGTGATATATGTTCTAGCTTGATTCAAGTTTCTTTCTCTTTGGTATAAACAAAACACAAAAACTTTTTATTTTTTGGTTTTGTCTTTTCTTTAAACATGTTTTTTTATAACTAAAATTTATTCTTTTTAATGTTTATCAACGTAAAAAATTAGCATTTTTTACATACCCTAACAAGCAGTAATCAGTAAAGCAGTAAATCAGTAAATTAGTAAAGCAAGTAATCCAGTAAATCAGTAAATCAGTAAATCAAGTAAATTCAAACTGTAACCAGCCAACCCTTCCTATCCTTCATGATATATGAATGCTATTGATCCTATGGATCATTTGAGATCTATTGGATTCAAGTCATTAATTTATATATCATACATACACAAAAACTTTATTTATTTTTGTTTTGTTTGTGAAAACTTTTTGTTTTTTCCCAGAAAATTTGTTGCATTGATGTTTATACCTTTAAAAATTCATGTTTTACATACCTTAAAGCAGTAATCAGCTAAACTCAGTTAACAAACCATCCACCTACCCTCACATACCCTTCCATGATCTATTGATTTATTGATCTAGTGTGGATTCAGTCATATTTTGTATAACATAAACAAAAATTTATTTATTATTGTTTTGTTTTTTAAACTTTTCGTTTTTTACTAAAATTTTTTTTTTTCCTTATTCTGTTTAAAATATTTTTGTAATCATAGTAACGTAAAGCAGTAAATCAGTTAAAGCAGTAAAGCAGTATCACTAAATCAGTAAAATCAGTAAATCAGTAAATCAAAACTGTAACCAGAACCGTAACTGTAACTTGCAGATGATGGTCATTGTACTTTATTGATCTATTGATTCGCATTATTCTTTGTATAAACATAACAACAAAAACTTTATTTATTTTTGTTTTGTTTTCTTTAAAACATTTTGTATTTTAACTAAAATTTATTCTTTTCATGTTTATACTTAAAAATTTAGAATTTTTAACATACCCTAAAGCAGTATAAGCAGTGAATCAGTTAATCAAAACATCCACGCCATCCATCCTACCCATCCGTGATCCTATTGATCTACTTTGATCTATTGATGCCTATTGATTCAAGGTCATATTTTTTAATATAACAAAACTTTTTATTTATTTTTGGTTTTGTTTCTTTAAAACATTTTGTTTTTAACTATACCAACAGAAATTTATTCTTTTCACTGATTTATTAACGTAAAATTTGCAATTTACATACCTAACCAGTAATCAGTAAATAGTTAATATAACTGCTTCCAGTCCACTTCTCCTCTTCGATGATCTAATTGAATCTATTGAGCTATTGATTTTGATCTATTGATTATAAGTATCTTTTTGTATAGATATAACACAAAACTTTTATTTATTTTTGGGGACATTTTGCTTTCTTCTGTTTTTTACTAAAAAATTTTTCTTTTTATGTTTTCACTTAAAAAATTTGGCATTTTACCAATACCTTAAAGCGTAAATCAAGAAAATCATTATAATTCTGATGCTCAGCCCCGTACTACCATACTCAAAACTTTGGATTAATTCTAACACAACCTTAAGTGTGTTTACAAGTGTATAAATAAACAAACATTTAATTTATTTTTGGTTTGTTCTTTAACATTTTGTTATAACTACAAAAATTATTTAAGGTAGTTATGGGTTTTGGTAATGGAATATTTTTATTATAATAAATTTTTTTTTACTAAACACAAAATCATAAACAAACCTAATCATGCAAAAACATGAAAATCATGCAAGTAAAAGATCAATTAATAGCATGAAAATTATATTAATCATTCAAATTAGAACAGATCATGCAGATTATGAAGATCATTAAAATCATACGAATAAAAAGCAGCTCATGCAAGAAAATCATGCTCATCATACGGATATATTTAGATCATGCAAAGCATTATATCTTTGCATAATATAGATGTATATTATGCAAAACATGAAACATTTAAATTATACATATAAAAGCAGATGATGCAAGACAAAAAAATCATGTAAACGGAAAGGCATGCAAGACATGTGAACCATGCAAATCATGCATATCAAGGGATTATTATATAACATAACACAAAAACTTTTTATTTATTTTGTTTATTTTTTTCTTTACTTTTCATTTTTTTTATTGATTTTATGATTTTGTTTTTTGACATGTTTAAAATGTCTTCTGCAAACGAAAATTTTTCTTTTCTTTTTATGTTTATTAACTTAAATAATTTTTACTTTACAATACTTAAAGCAGTAATCTAAGTAAATCCAGTAAAAGCAAACTGTATCTCAAGCCCCCTCCTACCTTTTCAGTGATTATTGATCTATTGATCTATTGATCTATTTGTTCAAGTCATATTAAAGGTATAAATTATAAAACAAAAACCTTTTCATATTTTTTTTTTGATTCTTTAAACATTTTCTCAAACGAAAAAAAAATTTTATTTTTTATGTTTATAACGTAAAAAGATTTGTGTTTTTTTACATACCCTAAACAGTAAATTAGTAAAATCAGTTAAATCAATCCCACCCATCCCACCACTTCATGATCTATTGATCTATTTGATATATTATTGATCTATGATCTATTGATTAAGCTATTATTGATCTTATTGATTCAAGTCATATTGTATACTAAAAATAGTTATTTTATTTACTTTGGTTTTGTTTCTTTAAACAATTGGTTTTTGTGTGTGTTGTGTGTGTGTTTGTTGCTTGCGTGGTGTTAAATGGATGGCGTGTTAGCGTTTTGTTATGTTTCATACAACCATATATATAGTTGATATAATAATAATAATAATAGAAATATAATAATAATAATAATAATAATAATATATAATAATAATATAATAAATATAAATAATAATAATAATAATAAAAATCATAATAATATATAATAATAGATAATAATAATAAAATAATAATAATAATAATAATAATAATAATAATAATTATAATAATACATAATAAAATAATAAAATAATAATAATAATAATAACTAATAATAAATCATAATAATATAATATAATAATAAATAATAATAATAATATATAATAATAATAATAATATTAATTATAATAATAATAAATAATAATAATATAATAATAATAATATAATAATAATAATCTAATAATAATAAAATAATGATATTTTTGGGTTTGCCAATAAAATAGATTGAGATTGCTATGCCTTTCTCTGCTGGTAAGTTGAAACTTTTAATTTTAGTTTACCTTGTTAAAATGCTGTGTGTCAGTTAGGTTAGGATGATATGTTATTTTTTTTTGTTTAGTTTCCTCTAAAAATTTTAATTATTTATTACATATATTTTAGAGATATGTTTTGAAAAAGTGGTTGTATAATTTTCATTTACTTGAAACGTATGAATATTTCAACAACAACAAACAACACACAACAACAACACAAGACAACTAACAACAACAACAACAACAATCACAACAACAACACACAACAACAAATACAACAACAACACAACAACAACAACAAAAACACAACAATAACAACAACAGCAACAACAACGTACTTTAAACAACACAACATAACACTGCAAACAAATGCACAACAACATCTAAACAACAATCAAAATGCAACACAACGAACATTTCAAACAACAACTAGGAAGAATTATTTTAGTTTTGTATAAAAAATCTGGAACTTGAATCAATAGATCAATTAGATCAATATGATCAATAGTCATAGAAAGGGTAGGAGGGTGGAGTAGGTGGTTTGATTACTGATTTTACTGATTTCCGATTTTACTGATTTTACTGATCTTACTGATTTACTGATTAAGTATGTAAAAAATGCAAATTTTTTATATAAGCTTATAAAAATACGAGAATAAATTTTTTTTTAGTAAAAAACAATTGTTTTGAAGAAACAAAACAAAATAAATGAAACAGTGTTTGATATTTCATTGTTATACAAAATAATGACTTGAATCAATAGTCAATAGTATCAACTTAGCAATAGATCATAGATCTGGGAGGGTTAGGATGGCGGTTGATTTAACTGATTTTAATACTGATTTCTGTTTTAGGGCTTAATGTAAAAATGCAAATTTTTCTAAAAGTTATAAACATAAACGAATAAATTTTTTAGTAAAACAAAATGTTTAAAGAAACAAAGCAAATAAATAAAAGTTTTTGTGTTCATTAAATACAAAATATGAACTGAATCAATAGATCAATAGATCACGGATGGGTAGGAGGGTGTGGTTCTACCACAGGTTTGCTTTACTGATTTACTGATTTAACTGCTTTAAAATCAGGCATGTAAAAATGCAAATATTTTTAAGTGATATCAACATAGAAAGCAGAAAACATACCAGTTAAAAAAATATTTTAAACAGACTACCATAATAAATAAATTTTTGTAAAAGAAATAGTTTAAAGAAAAAAACGAAATTAAAATAAAAGTTTGTGTTATGTTAATCATTAATATGAACTGAAAATCAATAGATCAATCAGATATGGAAGGTAAGGAGGGGGTTTATAGTGTTGATTACTGATTAACGAGTTCTGCTGTTTTAGAGGTATGTACATATGATGTAGAAAATTATTAATTATAAAAAAAAGGAATTTTGTTTAAAACAAAATTTTTGTAAAATATGAATAAGTCAAAATAAAAATTTTTTTAGGTAAAAAGCCGAAAAGTTAAATATTTATATGCTAATAATAAGTTTTTTGGGTGGTTATTTGTGATGAAAGCTTAAAGTTATATTTTGAAAATAGAATGCTATGTATTTTCACTCCGAAAAGGAAACAAACTATTCAAGACGGAAAAGGGGGAGTATGGAGGGCATTTGATTTATACTAGATTCTTACTGATTGTACTGCTTTAAGGTATGTAAAAATGTTAAATTTTTTTAAGTTATAATAAACATAAAAAGATGTAAAAATTTTATTAGTAAAAACAAAATGTTTAAAGAAACAAAACAAACATAAATTAAACTTTTTGTGTTATGTTTAACAAAATATGAATGAATCAATAGATCAAGATCAATAGATCAATGGATTATGTTGTGAGAGGTAGGAGGGTGGCTGGATTACAGATTGATATTATCTGGAATTTACGGATTTGTGATAAACTTACTTAAAGCCACTATAAGATTTTAAATTATTTTTAAGTTATAAAATATAAAAACAAGGAAATTTGTGATAGCATAGTAAATTTTTAAGAACAGAATGGTAGCAGTAATTGCAATATTTTATTGAGTTACAATGACAATGTTATAAATACAAGATATATATAAATAAGTTTTGTTATGTTTATACAAACAATGATTTTGTCAAACAGACACCTAACAGGGAAGGGTAGGGAGGGTGGCTGGAAGAGTAGTGTCATGATTTAACTGATTGATTTTGATTAATCAGATTCGATATGGGTATATGTTTAAAAATGCAAAATATTTTTATTTTTAAGTATATAAACAAAAAAGAATAAAATTTTTTAGTAAAAACAGAATGTTAAAAATAAACAAAACAAAAATACAATAAAGTTAATTTGGGTGTTTATATTATTAACAAGTACAATATAGCACTTTGAATCAAATAGATCAATAGAATCAATAGATCATGGAAGGTACGAAGGTGGCGGAAGCAGTCTTGGTTAAACGGATTTAACTGATTTACTGCTGTTAGGGTATGTATAAAAATGCAAATTTTTTTAAGTTTTAAACATGAAAAGAGTACGTTTTTATGTAGCAGTAACAAAATGTTTAGATAGATAATACAAACAATAAATCAAAAGTTTTTGGTGTTATATGTATCACCTAAAATATGACTTTTTCAACAGCATCAATAGATCAATAGGATCAATTGATCAGTAGACCATGAATGCGAGGGAGAGGTAGGGTTGGATGGTTTTGATTAACTGATTACTCTTTACTGCTTTGGGTATGTAAAAAAATTGTTTTTTAAGTATAAACATGAAAAGAATAAATATTTTAGTAAAAACAATATGATTTAAAGAAAACAAAGACAAAAATAATAATAAATTTTTATTACGTTTATTATATTATATAACAACATAATGTTTGACAGCTTTGTCCTAACAGATCATAGAATCAAGAGATACAGATAGATCAATAGATTAATAGTATCATGGAAGGGGCAGGATGGATGGGTGGATGTTTAGATTTACTGATTTACTGATTATACTGCTTTAAGGTATGTAAAATTAAGCAAATTTTTTAAGAAATATAAACATGAAATAGAAAAAATTTAAACGTGGCTAAATGGTACAAAAATATACTTTAAGTTACAGTTATAAGCAAAAATAAATAAAATTTTTTAGTAATAATAACTAAGTTAAGAAAAAAAACTAATATAAATAAGACGAGTTATGTTATGTTTGTACAAAATATGTACTTGAAAATCAATAGTTCAATAGATCAAAATAGTATCAATAGATAATGACATTCGGAAGGGTAGGAGGTGGGTGGAATGGTTGACATTAACGATCTGTCTGATTTACATGCTTTAAGGTATGTATAAGAAAATGCTCAAAATTTTAAGGGTTGTCTATCAAACATTAAAAGTGAATCATCATATAGTGTTTAGGTAAAAAGCTTAATATCCATTTAGAAGAATGTACAAACTAAGAAAAATAAACTAAAAGTTTTTTGGGTTATGTTATACAAAATATGATTCGCAAATTAAATAATGCAAATAGATCAAGTAGATAGAGCATAGCAGGGATAAGGTGAGGAAGGTCGGCTGGTACAGTTGATATTATAACTTGATTTGAAATGATTTACTGATTATACTGATTCTACTGATTCTATTTACTGTTTATACTGAATATTTAACCTTGGTATTTATCTAGCTTTAGGGTATGGTAATAATAGCTAATTTTTTTACGTCTGATAACATAATAAAAAAGAAAATAAATTTTTAGTAACAATTGAAGAATTTAATGAAACACGAAAAAACTTTTGATATGTTTGATATACTAAGGAAAGAACTTGAATCAATAGAAAATACATAATAATTCGAAGTAGATCAAAAAATAATCAATGATTCGTGGAAGGTATAGAGGGTGGCTGGTTACAGTTTGATTTTCTGTGTTTACTGATTTACTGGCTTTAGGCTATGTAAAAACGTAATTTCTTCGAGCCCCTTATTCAATAACGAAAGCATAAAATTTTAAGTAAAAACAAATGTTTTTAAGGCAAATAAAATTAAAAAAGTATAAAAAAAAATTTATGAAAGCTAAAAAGTTAAATAATATTAAGAACTAAAATGAATAAGAATGAACTTATAAAAATATAAAAGATTTGGCAAATATAAATATTTCTTAAATAAAATAAAAAAAAAAATTGCAGATAAAAAAAAAATGAAAAATTAAAATAAAAGTTAAATAAATTTACATGAAAAAAATAAAGATAAAATAGTAATAACAAAATAAAAATGAAAAAAATAAGAAATAAAAATTATAAATAATAAAATTAAACCAAATTATTTTGTTATAATGAAACTTAAAATAAATAAAAAAAAATAACAGTGTATGTATGTTTCAACTTTGAGAAAATTTATTTATATTTTAGCTATCGTTTTGTGACATGAAGAATGAGGATATCATCGAGAAAATAGAAAATAGTCCAGTCTCAACAATTTAAAAAGATCGGCTATCTTTGCAGATGCAATGGCAATTGACGATGTATCATTGTTATGGATCTCATGGATAGCTTATGTGAACAATTATTTGAGATATAACTTGTCATTTTATGTATTATAACGAAAATTTTTTAAAACTAATGCAAAACAGCTACCTATGGCTTCAGCACCTATCAGGTGCCAAGTACCACTTTTTGATCTTCACTACTCCCTCTATTCCTCGTTCTTCTTCCTTCCTCCTTCCATATTCTTTCTTTTTTTACTCTTCCTTTTCTTCTTCTTCCTCTGTTTTGCATCCTTATGCATTTCTTCACTTTTATTCAGGAGAGGTGACACCCTCGGGGGGGGGGGTTCTCTTTGTGACCCCGAATTTCGAATTACCGATCTTCTCTTCTATATACTATTCTTCGTCTCCGTAGAATAATAACTCTGTCCTTCTTGTTTTTTTTTTTTTTATCCTATAAAATGATTGCTAGGGGACTAATCTTTCTTTATGCTATTAATTTTTTTTTTTTTTTTAAATTTTTTTTTTATAACCTCTAAAATACTTGAGATTTATTAAATTAAAAAACCCATTAAAGGAGGGGGCTTAAAGCACCCTTTTGGGGTAGTAACCCTTGAGATAGTCAGGTCAGAACCATCGGGAAGAGCTCAGGTTCATTTTCAAAGAACCATTAATATAGAGTTCTTAAGATGTAGGTTCATATACACCCGAGATTTGACGTATCAAACGGCAAAATCTAATGAAATGATGGAAATTTCAAGTCAGTCTTGGCGATCATGTTATCTTTGGAATTTCCTAAATCTTCCGAAAGTGCTATTAATTCAAGTCTTTGCCATTCGACATAAAAGTAAAATAGCTCTGTAAAAATTCCGGGTACCAAATTACCCTAAAATCCTTCGGAGTTTGGGAATCTTGACACTTGAGATTTAAATGGTACAAAAACGCTAAAACAATCAATGCGGTCAAAAAAGGTTCAAAGAAGGGCAAGATAAAAAAATATTAGGGGATTAAAAAAATAAATTAATAAGGAGAATTATGGCCCAAATATTTATAAGAATGAAAAAAGAAGTAGGATAAGATGAAGAAAAAAGTAAAAAAGTAAGAAGTACAAATGGGTAAAAAAAAAGGTTCAAGAATAAAATTAAGAGACAAGGTATTCAAGATTAGTAACCAATAAACAGTAACTATAACTATAATAAAATAAAAATTTTCGCTTACATGTATAATATATAATTTAAATAAAAAGAAACAAATTTATAAGAAGATAAAAAAAAAAAAAAAAAATGTACATTATATTAAAGCAAATTATCCGTTATACTATAATATTTTATTGTATTAAAAAATCATGAAGGAATAAATAACAAAATAAATTACAAAATTTAATAATATAATTTATGTTAATTTAATAAAACGTTAACATTATATATTATTTTAAGTATGTACCTCGAAATGTTATTTATGTATTATAGTTGTAATACATTCTAATAATAATAAAAATAATAATAATTACTTATAAGACTTTCTTTTTAAATAAAATTAAGATAATAATAAATTAAATATGAAGGTAAATATGAAGTAATATATTATATTAAATATTTATAAGGTTTATACCTTCTAATCTTTTTAAAGTGTACTTAATTTTGATATTAAGTTATATTATAAATATATATATATATAGATTACATAATTTATATATATTTTATATATATATATATAATATATATATGTTTATATTAAAAGAAATATTATTATAATTTAAAATGCATCAGAACAGATGGTGTAATATCGGATTCGAGAGGGTATGCAACATTCCCTAATATATATTAATTAATAATATATATAATAATTAAATATAATATATAAGTTAATAATTTCGTCAATATTGACAGTATAATAAAAAATAAGACATCAAGATCTGGTTATACTAACGAATGAAAAAAGATCTGCCTACACGGGATTAAATATAATATATATATTATAAATATTAATAAATAATAATAATAGAATATATATATAGATATTATATATAATATTATATATTATTTATATATATATATATATTATATTTTATATTTAATATATATATATATAATATTAATATATATAAATTATATATATTATATTATATTATAAAATATATATTAATAGTATAATAATAAATATAATATAATTAATGTAAGAAAAAATCTAATATTATGGTATTATTTAATATATTATTTAGATATAAAATTTTTGAATAAAATATTAATAATATATATAATATATTATATAATTATATATTATTAAATATTATATATATAATATTATCATTATAATAAATAATAATATTTAATAAAACAAAATTATTAATTATAAAAAAATATATAATATTAATAATATATAATATTATATATATTATATAATATATAATTATATAATATATTAAATTAAAAATATATAATAATATATTATAAATTAAAATAAAAATAGATAGATTACCTCTTATTTTATGACTAATTTTATTTATTTCCGATACAAAATATAACAAATATTAATAATAAGTTATATAAATTTATATAGACCGACCCAAATCATCAAAACAGTTTTAAAAAGGTAAAATTAAAAATAATATAAAATTATCATTTTTTATTAATATATATAATATAATACTTGATTAAATGAAATAATAAAAAGAACGTTAATACAAAGCCAAATTATTGAATGAAAACGAAAACGATAAATTCATATTATTTTATAAAATTTTAATCAAGAGTTTTTTTTTGATTTTTATTTTTATATGACTTTCTTTTACTTTTTTTTAATACATAATTATAATTTTTTTTTCAGTATTGCGCTAGAGCGATTAAAAGCGATGTGCGAGGAAATTGTTAATAAATACGGAGCCTGCACTTAAGATTATTTTTAGCATGAAATTTTTTTGATTAAGGCCTGCTTCCATATTACTGCGATATAAAGCTAATAAAATTGAATATTAATGGGTAACTTAACTTATAATTTCAATATATAAATAATCCAGCGTTACCGAGATCCGAATTACTACGTAATAAAATAGCCTCTTAAGCATCCGAAAAAGCTTTTATTCCTGGCTCTTATACTAACAGCTATAAGACTTTTAAATTAAATCGACGAATAGTAAAATACAATCCATCCTACGTCATTTTATTTAAAATTTGGTTAAAAAATCATTTTCAAAATTTTATAAATGGCAAATAACTTCAATTTAAAATTATTAAATTAAACTTTCATTTCTAGCTTTATTAGAGAGTAATTATTGGTTAGCTGTAAGTATTTTAATTGTTTAGGGCATACATATTATAGTTTTTATAAATATTTTTATATTCCAACTAATTCACGTCTTCAATATTATCCACATATTAAAATTTAATAGATAATTTATAATATAACGGAATTAAAAATTATTTTGAACTCTAATACACTCACCGGCTCCGGTGGTTAGGTTAATCACGCTCTATTGAACAATTATCGTTATTCTTTCCTATATAGAACACAACTATAGAAATATTAAATTTATTTTTAAAATGAATGTCTTTCATGATAGTTACGTTTTGGACAAATTTCACTATTTAAATAAGATAATATTAATTATAATGCAGATGTAGTAAGGACTTACATAATTCCAATGTCCAGCTTATAACAGGGTAATAAAATAACTATAGTGTAGAATTTATTTTCCAAAACAAAAATTTACATTTCAATTTGAGTAATCACATCAAGTTAATATAATTTTCATTAAAATAATAAAATAAAAATAATTACAAAATTATTGAAAAAATTTATTATTATATATTTTATAATGAAATTAAAAAAATTAATAAAAAAAATATATTATTTAAAAATTGATTTTTAAATTTAATAAAATTATTAAATACTTAACGTAAAATAAAAGTATATAAATTAATTTTAAATATTATCATATTAAAAATGTATTAAAAAGATTTAAATGAATATATTATTATTTTAAAATAATATTATTATAATATTTATCTATTCTTATATCTATTGCAATTCCACGACTAAATTTATCTATTTTGAAAAGTTAACAACCTCATCCAAGAAGAGTTGTTAGAATTTCAGAATATCATATATCAACTTGAATTCAAACCAAAATCTGAAAAATAAATACACCTAATCTTAATATTATAATAATAATCAATTTCATGTTAGTTTTATATTAATTAAAAGAAAGTAATTTAAATAAGTTCGAGATACATTAGGGCATCTCGCATTAGTCTTGATAATATATTCTATACAATTTTTATTAATTATAATTATTCAGTTCATTACATATTATCTTTCTCAAATATTTCTATTTAAATTGTAATTGAATTGATTTTCAACACAATTTCGATAAATTTCTGGGTAATATATACGTAAAGTTGCGTTTCTAAATCTCTGTCTTTTAATTCTAAATTTTATCAACAAATTAATTGTTATAAAAAGTTGTATTTTTTTGTCTCCATTTCATATAACAATACATATAAGAAAATAGTACTAGTAATTCAAACACAAAATATATAAAAACATCTTACCAAATAATTTCAATCTACTTTTTTTTTTTTCCCCCCTGTTTTTTTTTTATATTTCTTTAAATCTCTAATTTCTGTATGTTGAGTAGATATTCTGGTTATTTGATACTAAAAGCATTCTTGTACTTCACAGCCTAATAATATATTAATCAATTATAATATCTCAGAGTAAACTATGTTTTTCATACGATGGTTTTTTCATTTACAATATTTTTACATGACCATATAGTATATTAAATACCATTATACTATTATTCACATCCTCTGCATTATCCTATGTTCTAGAAAATCAACGCAATGGAATATATTTAGACGATATATTTATATATATATAACCTATATATTATAATATTAATTAATATAATTATTATATATACTCATTTTTACATTTTAACCTATAATACTCATAAACTACAACCTCTCTTAAAGTCAATACGTTCATGTATATATATATAATATATATATATATATAATCCTATATACATTATATATATATTGATTATCATAATTACGTTTTAACAAAACACTCACCTAATAGAGTCAATATATAATATATATTATATATATTATATAATATATATAATAACTTACCCCTACTAATAATAGATAATATTTATAGTATACATTATATTCAGAACAATCATCTGGATAATGATCATTAATTAATATACTATTATGGAATTTATATATATACTTATCGCTTAGATTGATTAGGGTACCTAGATCACAATTATATCCAATATTTTACAGCCCGATGATTGAGAGAGATTTCGATTTCCAGATCCAGTACATAAAGTGACACGTATTACCGAATTTCCAGATTACTCAGATTTAACTCCGAATTTATATTCACCGATATGATAACCTAATTTTATTTTATAATATACTTATATTTACTAATGACTAAAGTATACTATTAATACTTATTAATAAGTAAGGTATACTATAGTATACAGACTATTAATAATTATACATAATAAGACTTAATAATTATATTTACCTGTAGATCTAGTTATGAGTCTATTACTATATACAATACTTAATAATAATATTTATATATTATGTACTGTCTTTAATAAGATCTTCACTAAAATGTTATTCAAAACTTACCTGCTTTATAAACTTACCTGCTTTATAAACTATTATTATTCAAAATGATTCTCACATAATTAATTTATCTGCCTCCCTTGCATATAATCTAGATTAAACTTTAACCTTTTTATTTATTTAACACCACTGAAAATAAGGCAAAGTGTAAGAATCTTTAAAAATCTTATTATTTTATCCTTTAATCTTATATTTTATTTCTTAAAAAAATTCCCTCATCCTTTTCCTTATACATCTTTGAATCTTATACCTAAAAACCTTCGTACCTTGTATAATCCTTAATATAAGTTTAGTATAGTTAATATCTATAGTACTCATTATAAGCTTATGCTATGTGCTAAAAACTTTAACCATATTATCTTCACCGGTATCTCTCATAGAGCTCGTACTGATTTTCGATTTCTACTCATGTGTTAGCAAAGAACTATTCATAATTGATCCTATGTCCCATTCTGAGTCCTTTTTACTCACTTTCCACGGACTAAAAAGCGATAGGGGATGAGCTTGAATTAAAATTATTTCCACTTTTCACGTGAGCGGGAGGAATAAGGGACCTAGCATCAAATGTACTGAAAATTGAGCTATTCTCTTATAAATCTATCTCCCAGATAGAACTCACATTTTACATGTAATGAGGATCTTTAATATACTGATTTTTAATCCAATGTTTAATAGTCTTATCTAATACTTTTTTTATTATAATATATCTTATTTTCTTACTTTATTTCATATAATATATAACACTTTTAAATCTTTCTCAATATAATCATATACACTTGTCTTTTCTCTCATTCGCGGAATTAGAGCTTCTATTGAGCTGTTTTTAAGTTCTTTTTACCTCTTATAATAATTCCTCGAAAAAACTAACTTTCTACAAAACCCTGAGAACGCTTATATAAACAATTTATTTACAGTATTTTCCTATAACTTTTATTCTTTCCTATGAAATCTCACCACTAAGTACTATTAACCATTCCCATTCTATGTTTTGATAACATGAGAAAACAACTATGCTCATGACAAAAATTGAGGTTTTTTACTATTATGAAGTAGTGGAAACTGTTGTATTTACTCCACTATTACTACTTAATACACCTCATAATAATATAACTGAGCATATTCCAATTTGCTATAAGAATATCTTCCAGTCATTTTTAATACTTGTTATTATACATATAATCATCTCTCAAGGAATGTAAATAAGCGTGGATCATAAGATAGGTAAGGCATGCACACAAAACGATTACTAATATACAGTCTAAGTAAATAGCTATTTCATTAGAATATCTATTACATCTTAAAATTATTTTGACTATCAATTGCTGAAAATACTGTAAAAACTCATCAGACAATAAAATTAGTTTCATTACTTTTTTCTGATTCATCTTTATTTAAAAAATAAAAATGCAAATCATTTTCATCATTGTGGGATCATATTCTAGCACGTGTAATATAGGCCGAATTTAGTATTAAGTACTTGTGGCTCAAATATGAGACTAGTACAACCTTATGGGAAATATTTTATAAGATTATTTAGTCTATGGAAATTGCTACCCAAGTTCAATTACAAATTTTTCTTTAGATGTAATCACTATAGCAATTCAATGAAATGAGGAAGCGTCTTTATTTGTACAATATTAATAGGAAGGCTGTAATAAATCGTAATCTTAACTGGCTATTACCACTCTAGGCTCTTTTGATAATTATTATACTAATCTGAGTTAAAATCTCTTCAAATTGATTTAAAAACTTATAAATTTATATTTGATATTCTTCATCTATATGTGAAATAAGTTCTTTACATGTAAAACATACCTTATACGATTTTGACTAACGATAATGGATTATTAATTATTTTTTTTCAACGGTCTCTTCTGTTAATCAAAAATTAAGGCATCATTGTAGAAGCTATAGTTCAACCAGGGTGTAAAAAAGCAAGTGGTAATTTACTGGAATCCTTGCACTTGTGTATATCTGCGCTCAATATATTGTGATTATGCGTATCCCTTCTATCTAATACTAATATGTAAATTTCATTAACAGATACATTAATTGAATATTCTACTTATCTAAAATACATTTTAGAAAAGATTAAATAATTCTCAATATTACATGCTGTGTTGAGAATATCGGTAGCTAAGGTAAACACTCGAAGGATAATAGCATTTTATTAATTCATAATAGCTTAGTAGGAATTTTTACGATATAAGACTTAAATCTATTATACTGGTCAGTGGTCATGCATAATTTCACTTTTTCCCTGAAATGTTATACATATTAGATGTGGATAGAGGCATAAGTACACAAAGGGCGCAATTTGAACACTGGTTTAAGGACGTTATTTGAAAATATGCTCTAACGTTAAAAAAAACACACGATTGAAAACAACCAAGTTTTCTTTAATTAAATAGAATTAAGGAAGAACTGAGCAAATTAAAAATAATCAATTACGGAAAGTAACTTTCGAAATATTGTCTTTAGAAATAATCATAACGTAATCGTATAAAAATTTAATTTTCAAGATTGTATAATACCTATAAAGAAATCTGGTCAAAAGAATCGGTATTATAATAATTTTTGCACCGATTTCAGACTTCCCGATTTTCGATTTATAACCTGAAAAAACAGCCAGATTATTCCATTATCCGATCCGATGCCGATTCCGAGATTAATCTAGTTACCATCTAAACTTAATATATAGATAATATTAATATTACTAATATATATATTCATAATATTATATTATATTAATTATATATATTATAATATATTTAATATATATATATAATATTAATATATATATATATAATAATATTATATTATCTAATATTATTCTTTCTACCAGTTTAAATATAATATATAAGTAAGTAACGATATTATATTAATCTATATTATTATTAAATATATATTATATTATAATATAATATATATCTAATATGTATATATATAATATTGGAATATATATAATATAATATTATAGGTAGTATCAAGTAAAATAACTACTGATATATGAACATATCATATATATATATTATACTTATATATATATATATCTATTTGAGTATATTACGATACTTCGCTTTCTAAACTACTCGAAAATATATATTAAAAAAGTCTCTGTCTCCGAAAAAGAGTTGCCATTGGTGCGAAATTAAATATAGGCAGGGCCAATTTTTAAGAGTATTTTCGGAACAATATGAAACAGAGTAGAGCGAATAGCCGAGCCAACTGTGAAATACACCCACGAATGACAGCGCAACGAGTTATAAGCTGTTTCGGAAGTTTTTAGCTGCAGCATCGCAAAGCTTCCCCTTTCTGAATTACAAACGGGCAGTAACTACTGTAACTAAATATTAATGCGAGTTGTTGATGTAAAGCTGTATAAGAGCAAATATCCGTTAAAAATTTTTTTAAAAAATATTTTATTGCAATAGATGATTTGTCCCGATGTAGTCGTATCGTTCATAATATGAAATCAGTCTATATTCCGAATTCTATATTCTCAAGCTGTTAATTAAAAAATAAAACTAATCTAGCTTTCTATAGGGTTGTCGGCAGTAGCGCACACGCTAGCACCATATGGAGGAAACGCCCCCGACATCCCCTATGATATTATATATATATGTATAATAGATATACTTATAAGACACGTGAAATATATATGTATATATATATACCGAATATACTACGAAATATATACCGGATGTCGAATTACCGAATCTATATACCGAGATTTACGTTAAATATATATACCTTTTATATATACTATATAATATACCATATATAATATAAATGTTTTTTTATTAATATATTATAACAAAATAAGATTGAAAGAGATAGGAAGATTTTGGTGATAATTGACTGATATATTATACATTATTTACGTAAACTCCCATACTCATCAAAATTTTCACAGAGACACCTTCATACCCTCTAAATTCTTTTCATTCAAGACCCCCGCCTGCGTGCAATCATCAAACTCCCTTCTATACAATCCTTATTGGGGTCCAGTTAAATAATATTCATAGAAAATCTAAAGAGTTAGGGATTCTCACTTAACAAAGGTCACACTTCCATCAACTCCACATACGTCCATTCATTCCGGAACGGACCTACTCATCTAATGTCATTACTAAATAAACGGTGCTATACTCAAAAAATTTATCATATCGCAATATATTTAGATATTGTAATTGTTAGTTATATTTAGATTTAGATTATACGAATTTTTTTTTACTTTACTTTTATTTTCTATTATTCTCATGAGATGCAAACATAAATAATTGTCCTTTTCTCTTTTATTTCCGCCCTTCTATATCGTCTAAAAATAGGAATGCTCATTCCCTCGTATAACGAACCATAACTCTTATTCCTTCGCCTGTATCTACATTTTTTTTTTTTTGTATTCATTATCCCACACTCATCAAATTAATCTTACCATGTATATTCTCTCTTTCAATCTATACTCTGAGAGGCCTATCCCCTTCACTTCGTCTCCCTACACGCCCTCCTCCTTCATCAGAGATAACTAATGTATTATATAACATACCTTAGGGATATTTTAATATTTTTTCAAACTACCAATTAAAATAATTATAAATTTATTACATTATAATAATTATTATTAATAATACTTAATATTACTATATATATAAGTAACATAATTAATATATTATATATATATATATATATATAATATATATATAATATATTATTAATATTAAATATTATATATATATTAATATATTAATTATTATTATATATTTAAATATTATATATATATTAATATATATATATATATATATTATAATATATTATATAATATTAATAAATATAAAATAGATCTATGATAAGATAATGAGAAGGTTTGGTGTTGTGACTATGATTAACCTGTGATCAATTCTCCAGCTAAAATTTTCACTAACCACCTTCAATATCGAATCTATCCATGCTAATGCATCATTTATACCTTTTTAATACTCATGTAATATAATTAATGATTATAAACTTAATGGGAAGATTGGCGATTATGATATTTATCTCAACTACTATCTCATAAACCTCACATAGACATTAATAAGAGGCACTTAAATATCTAATATGAGTTTTAAAATCATTTAAAAGCATCACTATCAGAGTTAGTGCCTGTCTCAGCTATATATCCACTACAGGAACAAAGATAAATTTTGAGTATCCCTTTATATTTTTTTATCCGCTCATTCTCAAATACCATATGCCCTGACTAGACTAGACTCATAATCCTCCAGACTCTTCCAACCTCTCCCTCTACAACCTTCCTACCTTATATTTTATACACTAAGTCACTGAATTCCTTGTGTACTGATATCATATTTAATTATATATTTCCTTAAAATAATTTTTATATATAATTAATATATAATATAATAATATTATATTAAAATCATAACATATTTATAATATTATATATATATAAATAATATAATTTATAATATTAATATACTATAATTATAATTAATATTTACTTTGACATACTTCACTCTACAAATAAATTTACCATGGTTGTATTACTTGCCAATCATACAATATATCTTTATCGAATATTCGGCGTCATAATTACATTTTAGTTTACATGCAATCTACACGAAATATATTATCAACATTCATATAGTGAGTTTACTTTTGTAAATATTATTCGTGGTAATGATTTATCTAACACCCATATATAATAATATATACTCTATAATATATTATATAATATATATTTATATATTATATAACTTCTATTAAGAAGTTTTATATATTCTATTTATCTATTAAGAGACAAATTGATATATATAAATATTAAAGAGATTAAGTAACATATTGATAAATATTTATTAAAATATATTTTAATAAATAATATTATATATATTATTAATATATATATATATATAATATATATATTATTAATAATTATATATATATTATATATATATTAAATATTTATTAATATATATTAATATTAATATTTAATATCTATATATTAATACATTGGCAGTAATGAAGAGATGAATGTGTGTTAGCTTATCTGAAGTAAATTATGATATTGACTACTGGGCTACATATATAATTGCTTCAACATAGCGATTGAATAGTAGGTATTTCAACTCAAACATAAATGTTTTGCTATGAATAGTAAATTTAAATTAAACGAATTTCAACTTCAATGGTATTGGATGTATTGAAAAAAATACAATCAAATTTCAAAGTGGTTATTATTTTTCTTATTATATTATAATATCTATAATTAGATTAATAAAGTTAGTCCTCTTGGTGAAGATAGAATGCTTGAGTGCAGATTTTCGTGTTAGATACATATTAAAAAACGAGTAAATTCCGCGTACAAGTTATAAGATTAGAGTATCAGAATGAGTAATATTATAGGGAGAGAGTTATTATATTGAGGTATAACTTATTTATATAGGTACTGTTATAGGCTTTAGGTAACAGAGGTAAATATAAGTATATCATATATATAATTATATATATATATATATAAATTAAGCTATATAACTCATAATTATAATATAACTATTATAATATTTATTAACATTTTAATAAATATATTTTAATAATAGTTTTTATACACCTAATTATTTGATTTCAGAAGATAAATTATTACTCTGAAATGGCTGCCGCAGTTGACATTGTGCTCATTGTTGCAAAAACAGATTGATTCTAAAAAGTTTTAAAGTAAAGAGACAAAATTCTCTGGAAAAGAGTTCTCTTCTTTGAGAATAAAAAGTAAGCGAAGATTTAGTTTACGCGTCTGTGACTCAGTAACCTTTCCTAACATTCAAAATGTGTTGAGGAGAATGCTTTAAATAAAATTTATGTCACGATTAGAGAAAGTAATGAGTTTTTAGTTTGAGAGTGATTTTCTTGCAACGCTTTGTGCAACTATAATTTTAATTGGGGCATATCATTCGAAAGAGAAGTTTCCGTTTACGCTGAAGGATTCTCATTTTCCGCCCCCATTGACTGCTTGTTTTTGTGGATATACGTATTTGATTGTCGATTTTTTCTTCGAGGAAACACTACAAAGAGAAACAGATCAAGTTTAGAAAGTACGAAACGGAGTGATATTTATCAATAATCAACTGTTCGTACTTTAAACTGATCTGTAGTAAAAGTATCAAGAAATGCTGTGAGAAACGCTATGATGAATGGTCTTTTGTGGTAAAAGGATGCATTGAATATTATCTTTCAGATCTACATGCAGCGGATTGTGTCTACCATCGCACATGTTGTGCGATATATGGTATTGTATAGATGAGTTTGTATGTATTAAAAGCATTGTGTTCTGCTTGTGCACATTTATTTATGTACATATAAAAGGTTGTACGTTTAAATGCTTACAAAGGTGATTTATCCTTGTAGAGCTATAAAATTTAACTATAGGGTTTAAATATCATTTACAATACTAGATTATTTAAGAAACAATTTTAAAATTACAATATAACATTAATTATGAAAAAAATGGAAGAGTATCTGCATTAAAGCAAAATTGATTGTTAAACAGAAAAAATTGATGGAAAGACATCGTCCATGATAAAGAAATAGCTTGATAGAACTTTCATTATGGTTCAAGTGTTATTAATATACTGGTGAAGTGGAAATGGCATTGACATAGTACATTTAAAGTTTATAGATTAGCTCTAGAATCTTAGATCCTACTATGCCAAAAGTCAAAAGACTAGTCACCCTGAAATTCCAAAAGATATCACATAATCATGAAGGTTCAGCTGCAAGACTAATCAAGGGTGATGTTATTTTTTTAGGTGAAAAAAGAGTGCATGCATCAATTTAGGCATATCCCTACCCAGGAACTACAGTTCTTGCTTCCATCCATCACTACCATGCGATAAAGTATTGATTACCCTCCCTGGCCACTTAAGGTTTGTTCTGCACAAAAAATGTTTGTGAGATAAGATGTTTTCGATACTCCATTAAAAATAACTGAAAGATATTATTGGCTGGAATATAATGCAAGCTGTACGTTCAAGAGCTTTGATATGTCCATTGGCGATCCAGGTGTAGCTATTCACATGCATCACAACTTCAGGTCACGTTATATTATCGATGTCCTCCATCATCTGAGTTTCTGTTCTTCCTACACAGAAGTTATCTAAATTCGAAAGGAAATAGCATCGGCAAAATAGCAAGATAGCCGTTTTTTTACACTGGTGCTGACACATAATAGTGCATATACTTAGGTTGCAAGCACGACCAACGCTCCGATACACAACATTCGGAACATTAGATTGGTTATAAAACTAATCCTTCCCGTAATGTGGAAACGATTTACATTTGAGAACTACTGTACACCAAAAATTTAAATTCAACCACACTGTTCCGAGAAATTAATGCTACACGACAAGACAGTGCACTTACTCACTACAACAATCTGAGCCAGGTTTCGATCGAAGAGTACAGATTCTCCAGAAATCTTTACTTAATGAGATATCATTTTAAAAAAAATAGAACGAATTGGTAAAATGTATCAAAAAATAAGATATTCTGGCCAAAAACATATTAATGCTTCTTCCTATTTCAGGAAAAGATCATCATCGCAATGGTCTGGAATGATGCAGAGTGTAATACAGTAACTCGAACCTCCAACACTCTGGAAAGGCATCTGTGGTTCCTGCCAATCATTAATATGGCACCAAGTATTACGACTTGCATTTATTGAATATCTCTATTTATATTTGAATAAAAAATTGCTAACACCGTACAGAAAATATAAGGGTTTCCATTGCTACTCAGTCGCTTTCTGGCCTCAAATCCTTTGTACTGGAAGCAATCACAATTATTCATCACACAGTTCCAAAGGGATACTAGAGAACACCAGATAATTAAGCTAGGGTCTTATCCATACTTACACTCATAAATTCTTCGTGGGTGGCTCGATTGGACACGGGATTAATGAAATGGTTCAGGTCTAAAAAGGCAAAGGTGTTACAAACAGATATACTGGTTCGCAATGCTGTTAAATTTATAATTGATGACTGCGTTCAAAAAGTCATACACTTCACCATGGCGCTATCCATGTCATATTTTGCTAATGTCGAGCGCCACACAGCTCTGTCCTACTTTAACTCTACTCAACAAGCAGAGGTTTTATCGCTGTAATGAAGACGAGTTGCCACCAAAGTTATTGAAGACGCTCGAATTTGTACGGCGGTATGACGTCTGGCAATGAATTGGGTGCGAATGTGGAGACTTCGGATACAATTCGTGTGACTGACTTAATGCTTTGAAAAACATATTAAAAGATAACTTCAGTTTCCATATCATTAACAGTAGAATCAGTAAAAGCTGTCAGGTTGGCATAAACTTATTAATTTGGTTCTCCCAGGCAAAAAGATGAACACGTATCGGTAAGTTTAATAATATCGCCAGCTGGATAGATCTATGTTCATGGGAATGATTTGAGGCAATAACCAATTGAAATGCTCTGGTCATTTTTGCAGCAGCTTGGTCATCCACAACTATCTTAATCTGGTTACAAGTACCTACAGGATATGTTGAATTTTGCACTCTGATAATCCATCTGTTTATGACTGTTTCAGATAACAGACAATTTGATAGTTCGACGGGAAGGCGATCGAATATCCGGGCAGGATTAGGTGAGATAGAAACACCTGTAATTAAAGACACAATAGTTGGAGGTGCGGTTCTATTAAGAGCAGGGTGGGTTGCACGTGAGTGGGTTTTAAGAAATTCAACTGGCAACTGGACTTAATCAATGCACTGTTGTTCTATCGTCTTTACAAATCTCAATGCAAAAATATCTGTGAACGGCAGATTATCATTGAATGTTAAGAAGAACAGACACAAGGATAGATTGGGGAGAGCCGGCGATCTAGAGATATTATTAGTTTGAGAGAAGTTTCTCCATTTGATGAGGATCTTTATCTCTTTCTTTAAAATCCACAGTATTACTTAGCGGAGTTACTGCTGATTCAAAAATTGAAACGTAGCAGGAACTACATTTCCATTGGCTCCTCCGAAAATCATAAACAAAAATGGTTGGAAAGCCTGTAATACATTATCACAAAAAGATAATCCTTTCCGACAAGCTGATAGACATAGGGCGAAACACGAATTCTGCTAGTTCGTAGTTTGAGAAAAATAATTGACATTAGAATCCAGCACTAGCTGTTTCAGAGGATTATGACTGATGCTACAGTTAAGGACTTTTTCAGCACTTAGTAGATTCTTAGCCACATGATTCTTTAAACATTTTCAAGAGCTCTGTCGTCTTACCGCCAGCTGAACTCTTGTATCACGAACTTTTAGCCAAGATAAAGCTGATTTAAGTTCTCAGTTATAGA
This sequence comes from Trachelipus rathkii, assembly GCA_015478945.1. Classification (NCBI taxonomy): domain Eukaryota; kingdom Metazoa; phylum Arthropoda; class Malacostraca; order Isopoda; family Trachelipodidae; genus Trachelipus; species Trachelipus rathkii. The sequence goes on from JABUQX010094144.1 coordinate 35,280, forward strand.
CACACTGCAATATACAAGAAACAAGAATCGTGGTCCCATATTGTGTACACAAATGTTCCAGAACACTTAGCAAAAACTTTAATTTGAGCATGAATGTAGTATTGTACGAACAAATAATTCATTCGTGTGATATGTGAGTTTGAAATGAAGCTTTACATTAATTTCCGTAAAAATAACATACGCCATTATTTCTCCTTATACGGGGAGGCATAGTTTGTCCATTTGATAATATGAGCAGCACGCTTATTGTCTTGTCTTAAAGATAATGGCCTACTTGGCTAGTGAATCCTTCCATTAAGGCATGACTGGCAGGATTTTAGTTCACAAAACACGCAGAAGGCACAGCACTTGTCAACAAAATTTAGCAGACTGGGTACACTTCAGTCCTACTATGAGGTTTGTCGGGAGAAAGAAAATTTCAATGACCAATTATATTCAAAATAGAGAGGTCTGTGTTTGTTTCAAAAAAAGTTTGCACGCAATTGTAATGTTAAGATAGCGGGTTGGCGAAGAGAGGGGGGTTTCTGCTGGGTTCACCACAAAATTGCTGATCAAGAGAGACCTTGACAAAAAAATAGGGAGCACTGTAAAACAAGCTGATGGAGATGCAGATTTAGATTTTGTTCAATCTGCAGTAATCTGCTCACCATACTCTTTTTACATATTATTCAATGACCGTTCTAGCTGTTGGCGAGTATACAGACTTGTTGGATCCTCTCTGGATTTTGTTAATAAGAAATGGGATGACATAAATATTTTCCGAAAAAACAGCTAGGTTTAAACTGTTAACTTACACGGAGAATGCAATAAAAAAAACTCTGTCTATCAATGCGAGTGTTAATTATGATATTACTTGGGAATGATAAGCCTTGCTGGATGGTTAGACTTATTGGTGACATTGGTAAAAACATTTTGATTTTTGCATCGACTTTTAGACTGGTTGGGACACAACGTCCAGAATCTTTGGGCATCGAGAAGGTAGCCTTCAGTAGCATTGGCAAAAACTAATGAATTGTATCGACAGGCATACATGGCTTTTACCAGGATAGAGCGCAAACGTATTTTCCCTACGAGATGACAACGGAAACATGGTGTACGATTTTGGATTGATCTAATCTGCTTTTAAGGAAGTAAAGGCTATTTGGCGAAATAACTTATAATGTAATCGGACAAGGAGCAGGATTCTCACACAGCATTTTCGTCATCGAAATGCTAGTGGAAAAAGTTGCAGCAGATAAATCGTTTGTTGCACCTGAACGTTGGCCACCTACAGAATCAGCAGCAAAGTACCATAGCTTTCGTACATACTAACAAGGTATGTGTTGTGGAAATCCACTTAGAAGAAACGGCCTTTAACTGCAACAGAACTCCGGGGTTCGCGCTTTGTGTGGTAGATAGAAAACATTCGTAATATAACCCCTAACAGTTCATGATATGCACTAACACCAGACTTGCTCCAGGATTGGGATCGGGTTACCTCAATTTTTCATGACATAAATATGAATACTTCATTCGCTTCTTTTTTAATGTGGTTACGAGTCGCATTGCGTTCATACATGGTGAGCGAATGTGGCATAGGGTAAATGCAAACAAGAACTCGGGTCTGTCTTTTTTTTCATATTTTCTCTTTCCTTGTAATTTTTGGGAGTGATCCAGATCGAGTGGAAGACTGTGATAACAACGTTGAACTGAAAACAAATGAAACAGCTTAGATTTTTATCAAGATGCATAGTATATGTCAGACGATATATATTCTTATTTATCAATTCCTTAAGGACTTATGTTCTTACAAGACTTTATACTACATTATGACAATAAAAATGATAAATGAATAATATTTCTAATGTACGTTTTAATCAATTGATAGAGTACGAAATATAATTTTAAATTTTTCTTTGATATTTTTCTTTATTTACTTCTTATATATTTAATGGACTGCTTTTACAATACCTTCAATATATACAAATACTTTAAATACAATATATATAAACAAAAATCGATAAATTCTCATGAACGTATATATAGCAAATATTTTGATATTGAATTTTTTCAATCTTATTTATTATCCACATAATCTATGTTGATATTATTGTTTGGAATCCTGATTTATGGCATTATCGTTATAAATGAGCAACATTATATTTTTTGTTAAGTTATTGTAAATACCTTTATATATATAAACTTATCAATCTGATTTATGTGACGCAATTTTGCCCAGGTTTATAAATGTTGCCTCCAGTGCTAAAAGAAGCCTGGACTATGTATGGGTTTATGGAATTGGTCAATATATATTTTAAGAAGAAATTAGGGGATGAGGTAATTAGTTAGGGTAAGGTGGGTGGAGTGAGAAAGTTGAAAGTAGTAAAATTCTTCAGATTATGACGGAATTACTGGTAAATGATCAAAAGAATGCGAGCGAAATGTATATAAATAAACGGTAATTAAATAGATTGGAAGTTGTAATGCAATAACAAAGCCGTTCTATGGAGGTATAGTTCCGAGGGATTGGAAGGAGAACTCATATTATAAGTCCCATTTAAAAGTTCGGCGCCGCCCATGTGGTTTAAGAAGTTAGGGAGAAATAGAGAAACTGTAGGGCAAACAGCATAGAGGAAATTAATTAATATTTAGTGTTTTAGGGAAGAATATGCTGGTATTATTTGAGTTATTGCTATTTTACTTTTTTTGGTCCCACCCAGACAAAGAGTTGCTTCGAGTGAACTGAGAACACTGTTGAAGAATAAACAAAGTGTTGTGCATATTATTTAAGAAAGTAGAGCTTAGAGGGGGAGTTGATGAAGATCAAGATATTCTTTTACAATTTGAAACAAAAAACCATTGAAAAAGAAAAACATTAAACATGAGAGAGAATGACAAGAAAAAACAATTGTATTTAGGTTTTTTTAATAAAACTTTATTATTCTTTTTCGCTTTTGATGATGTTAATTAGAGAAGTGAAATATGATATAATTAGTTTGAGAGGAAGATAGGAGTAATGGCAGGTGTTAGTGACATATGTTGTTGGTGGTAGGCTTCTCAATTAAATCAAAAGTATGCATGACGATATCGAAGCGTGTAGTGTGTAAGAATAAATGGACTCGAAAATTGATTGGCTTTAATGTTAATTAACGGATGAGCGCAGAAGGAAGTGTTATGTATTCCATCTTCTGTTCCCTTGGTTTAGTTAATATGATACCAAATATGGATTGAGGTTTATGAAAGGAAATTAGACGTAGGAGGTGGCAAGAAAAGCGGAATAGACAGTGGTTACGATTTTTATTCCACGCATGAAGAATGAAGAGAAAAGAAAAAAAAAAAAAAAAAGTAAAAAAAGTTAGGGATAAAACATATATGCAAATTTTGGTCTCCTTTTTTCTTTATTTTTTAAAGCAATTTGGAATTATACTTATTAATATTATAAGGTTATTTTTTTTTTTTTTATTTTTTTTTTTTTTTTTTATAACCCACTTTGGGTGGATTTGTGGGGTAATAAATTTTTTTAAAAATATTTTATTTAAAATGATTTTTTAAATACAAATTGGGGTCAAATATGTGGGGGGTTAATAGACGAACTCGAGGATGGACATTTTGCTTTTTGTGTGTGGGAGTGAAACTTAGATATGAGAAGTCTCATTTTGAAGAGGTAATCTTGGGAATAGGTTAACTTGGGGCTAAAAAGGAGAGGTTTGGACTATGATAGGCTGTTTAAAAAAAGAGTCTTAACGACCAGTGGCCTGTATGTGTTCTAGGAGATAGTTTGTTGAGGTGGTCTTTCTGCGCGTCTTGATGTATGATGGGTGCTGTAGCTGATGGTGATCGAATATTAATTTGTTTTTAGTTCGTAGTTCCATTCTCTTTTTTATGGTCTAAGGTAGAAGGAATGTATGTGGGCGACCAAGGAACATACACAAAGGCGGGTGTGCGCAAATACTTGTGACTTGTTGTTGGAACCTCTCCATCGGAGAAAAAAAAGGCTTGTGAGTAGTGGTTTAGTGGAGTAGCGACTGTGGGAAACAAATCCAAGTGGTGCAAGGGGCATTTATAGGGATATATAGCTCTTCCTGCTCGAAAATTTACGTTGGGGCATTTTGGGAGAGTCAATTACTATGAGCTTCATGTCTATATAGCCAGTCAGTGCTCGTTGGTGTCTGGAGGCGGAGCACCATTTCTAACTGAGATTCGGACGTATAACAAATAACTCTGGGGCATTTTAAATTAGTAAGGATGGAATATTGACAGGGTATTTGTACGAGACCATATTAGAAGAAGCATTTGCACACGAATGAACATAATATTTATTACTCGGAATATATACTTAATTTATAATATAATATATGTATGTAAGTATATTTATATATATAGTATATATTATATAATATTATATATATATATATATTATATATATATTATTTATAATATATATATATATAAATATATAAATAATATATATATATATATATTAGTATATTATATATATATATATATAATATATAATATATATAATATATATATTATAATATAATAATAATATATATAAGGTATTATATATAAATATATAGATCAATATTATAAAGCATTATAATGCTAGACACGAAATGATTTATCACTTTGAAATCTCATCTCTCTCTCTCTCTTCTATATATAAAATATATATAATATATATATAAATATATATATATAATATATAATAATATATATATATATTAATATATATATATATATATATATAATATGGTCTATAATATTTATATAATATAAAAATATATATAGTATAAACTACAAAACAGCAGCTGGGACACACCGTAATTCCAAACTACAAAAAGGAACAACATTCCTTAAAGTTAAATACACAGCTGTCAACTTGAGCAGAGAAGCCACGATACAATGACAATAATAAAAATAGAAAAAATATACAACCAAACCCAACAGTTGAAAAAGAACCACTCAACTGTTAATCAACAAAAATAAGGTCAGCAATATCAGAAAAAAAAAAGGCAAGCACACAACGTCTGCCACGCGGGCAAAAACCACAAATAGCAACTTGCTTGAAAATATATACCCCAACAATCAACTCCAAACGGACAAACACAGATTATGCCCTAAAAACAACCCAAATAATAAATTTAACAACACACACTTCAAACACTTCCAAAAACACTTCCTCAACCAGAGAAATGAAACACAGTCATTTTAAGTGAATATTGTGGGATAAATAAATAAATCACCGTGAATAACTAACAAACTTTCGAAACATTCATCCCCACATCAATGGATCATCAAAATCCCGCTGCAAGCTGCAAATGGAAAAAGAAAGAAAACGCATAACATCCTACACAACTCGCTGTTCTCCAAAGCTGAGTTAAAATCCTTTCTGTCAAGCGACATCAGGAAAATCATCAAAAAGCTCTAAATATTCAAACTGCCACCAGTGACTACGACGAGCATAAAGAAACTCCAAATACACAAAACAAAGCACAATTATCATAAAATGCACAATAATAACACCACAACAACTGCACGATAGAACCCAGCAAATTCTCACTCATAGTCAACAATCAACATGAACTGGATATGAATAGGCAACAATCTTTCCAAAACCAAAGACAACCTATCCACAGTTGCAACTCTCTAACTACCACACGACCAAACACTTCCTTCTTCCCCACTCTATATTACACAATTCTGAACAACATCCATATAACCAAACATCATACATAATAAATTAACAATTCCACCGAAACCTATAATAGAAATTTACTTAAGATGCAGCCACGCAAACCAAAAACATTTAAGCAAACACCGCACCAAGAAACCCAGAAATTCAATTCCTACCAAGAACGCAGTCAGTCATCTTGGAAAGCTAAGTATGGGGGGTCCAGACCTGCCTAACTTCCAATATTACAAATACAGATTCAACTCAACAAAACCACCAAAACATTTGTCAAAACTGTTACCAGGCTCGGTAGACAAACTTTCATTAACTTTTTTCTCTCACTATTATCTACGATCAATACATAGCAACATCAACATGTCATCCTGGAGGAGTCGCCGGAGGAAAACCGCGGTGGCGTTGGATGGTATCCTGGATGTGGTAAAAATGGCCACTCCCATGATGGGATGGTCAGGGGTGATAGATAGATTATAATTTATAATTAGTATATAGCTATTATATAAATAAAAAGTAAATATATATATATATTATAATATATATATAGTATATTTATAATGTATTATATTATTATATAGTACTTAGTATTAGAGGGGTTGTAAGTGTCGCAGTCACACGGTGGTGACGCT
>JABUQX010094145.1:0-24377 GCA_015478945.1 Trachelipus rathkii
ACACATAGGTTGAGCGCCGTAAAAAGTTAATGGGGTCGTGAATTTGACCACGTTGGTCGTCAAAAAATGTTTAAACACGTTGTGCGCCAATTAAAATGTGGGGATTATGACCCAGTCCAGGTAGCTGGGCTAATGAAGACCAGATCACCAATCTACATTTATTCCTACTTCCAAACAAATCTCAGGCGCAGTACCACTTTTGCTCGATTAGTTTGGAAGGAGCCATTGATAGTGAATATAAATTTGTATATTATAATATAGTATCAGTGGACTCGGTGTGGACCAGAGTAATAATATATGTATATCAACGATGAAAATAATTATTGATTCCTATAATTTACTGCTTATATAAACCGAATGTCCATAAAAAACCGAGTTTTTATTATGATGAATTTGGGGACGAAAAAGTTTTATGCGTCAATTAAAATTTATTGAAATTATTTTCTATAGTTTGAAAGTTTATTACGTTTATTTTTATATGGAGTCGCTTAATATTGAAATTATAAATTGCTTCATTAGAAGTTATTTTCTGAATTTCCCGAATATATGTAACCACTCGTTAGTCGAACAATGATTGTATAATTTTATATCTTTCGAAACGTGGACAGAGATAGAAAAAATCTAGTCATTTCGAAGAAAAGACAATAATAATAACCAATATTTGTTGTGATAAGGTAACGAATGAAGTATCACTAGACTTCTTATAATTAGTACTAGAAAGCAATAATAATAATAATAATATAAGTAATAATAATAATAATAATAATAATAGAAAACAGTATACTAGTTACGCTAAAATAAATGATAATAATAATAATAATAATAATAATAATAATAATAATAATAATAATAATTATTATTAATGGTAATGATTACCAATAATAATTATTATTTGTAGGAATCGTCAATCTCTAGAAATGCAAGCATTCTAGGAGAAAGACAAATTTCCAATGTAATAATTTTTATTTTAGGTTCCTAATGTTTCTCGTTTCTGTTTAGAAAACAAGAAGAAACCGTAATAAGCAAATGTCTACTTCTTGGAAACTAATTATTAATACAGGACAGGGGTGAAGCCTCTGCCTAGGGGATATTCTATATTTGCTCCACCACCAATCGGGAAACTAAAATTACCAAAACCGCTAGTTACAATTTATCATGCACGGAAATCACGACGTGGAAATTACACGAAATTCAGAAACTCGCTAAACTTTGGCTAATAAAATTTCTTTTATTTTGCAAAAGAAATTTATGGATATATATATATATATTATATATATAATATATATATATATATATATATATATATATATATATATATATATATATATATATATATTATATAATATATATTATATATATATATAGATTATATTTATATAATAAAAATTATATAAAAAAGGCTATAAATAAGATTTTTGGACAAAATAGCCAATTTGGGTAGCGAATTTTATTTGTCAATTTTGACTCGAAATTTTTGGCACGTGATCAGTTATCAAGACGATTTTTAATATTTCTAAATAATTATTTATAATTTTATATAAATATTTTAATAAATATATATATAAAGAGTAATTTTCGTTTATAATATTAAAGGGGGGAATGTTACAATAACATTTTTATGACAAAAATAAAATCGGTTTTATGACGACTCTTGAAAATGCAGATTTCACGTATGAAATATTGACCAGTATTTATATTTTGATTTTTAGTTATTATTTCTGACTTTCTATTTTCTATGCTACTTACAATTTATATTTAATTTTTAATATTATAAAAAATGATCTTCATTTTTTAAGCACGATACAGAATTTCTGAACCTACTTATTTTAAGTTGACAATTTCAATTCAGACCTACGACGAGATTTTTTTCTCTATGAAACATTTACTATAATGAATTTTATTCATTCAATTTCTGCGTTTTTATTTATTTTTATTTAACTATTTATTTTTTCTATTATTACTTTTGAACAAATCTTTAAATCTGAAATTTTCTAAGTATTTCCCTTATATTGAATTTTCTCAAAATCTTTTATCTTTCCCAATTTTCCCCTTTAGCGTTTTTACTTAATTTTTTGTATGTGATTTTATTGTTTGCATGTGTAAAAAAAATAAACAAAAAGGTAGTATACATCACGTTGGGAAAAAGTGTGTTTGTAAAATATCATACTTTTAAGCTTTCACCGAAGAGAGAGAGAGAATAAAAGATAGATAAAAACCTCGAAGATTTCTCCACCTACAAATAAAACTGGACATGACAATTAAGACGAAATAAGTAAACGACCTGGAAGGTGATTTGCGCAGATATTTGGTCTGGTGATAAAAACCAGCTACCAAATATCCGTAGGCGAATCGGATTAGTCCAGGTCTTTGCGAACTAATCTATATGAAGTACTTCAACATTATATATCGACTCGTGTGTCCACTATCAAAATTGGGTCATTCCAAATGACAATCAGAAGAGACTGATTCGATATATAATGTCAAAACACTTATCAAAAAATTAATATATAAACGAATCAAAAAATAATGCCTTTTTTTTTCTAATACCTGCAAGGAGAGAAGGGTTGGTCAGATGACCGTTAGTGGGGATCTCTAAGTTGTCCAGAAAGGCGTGATGAATGACATACCTATACAAATTTTTCCTAAGATCAACCATTTAACGGAATGAAAGGTTTCAATATTTACCGCTGTGAATTTACAAAAAAAAAAGGATTCAACAGCCCTGACTTAAACATCGGTAAGACGCCTCCTAAAATGGCGCGGAACCTCTAAAATTGAAAGGGGGAAGCTCACTTGAGAAGCAAGCTTCATCAAAAAATATTAACTACTGTAACTGCATTATAAATGAATCTCGTAGACTTCTATGAGTTCGGGTAATACAAATAAGGTTGGGACGGAACTCTTGTCGACAGTGCAGTAAATTAAGATATGAGCTCACTCAGCTACGCTCGTCGCTTTATAGTCCACGAGAAAAATGCCGAGCGGTTGACGATTAGCAATTAATTAAATAAACCTCAATTTTAATTATTAACGTTTAAATAATAAATTTATTATCAAAAGATAGCAAATTTAAAACTATATTCTAAATAAATAAATTTATTGAATAAAGTGATGTGAATTTGTTATAAAACTCACTGACAGTTTCAATGGCAGTCTTTGGCAACTTCCGATCATGCTGTCAACTGGATATCTTTCTTCCGTAGAAATTACATAATAATTGTAATTTTTTAATTAAAGATGATTATCAATTTTAACAATAACCATCAGATTCTATATGTTTTTCTGATTAATTTGATGTAAATTTTATTTTTCTAGGACGATTGTATGCTAAAATATATTGAATTTTTAATGTAAAAATTTGAAAGGTCATCTGAGGTCAAAACTTGACTTTTCGATTAAAGGAGGTCAATGACACTTACGTAAATGAAAGACTAGATTGTTAAGACCAACTTGAAATATCAACCACCTTCGATATCCCTGGAACACCTGGGCAACGAAGATAGGGAGGGAAAACTTTCAAAAAATGAAATTTCCAAAATCGAAGGCCTATCTTTGACAGGTAATTCGATATGTTTATAATTATGTAATTATGACTTTGATCGATGTAAAAGTTTATCAAAATGTAGATCTATATCTTGAGTATAACTTGAGAAAGTTTGAAGCTTCAAAACATTGTCAAAGGGAGTTTAAATGTAAACCGGTTTTTTTTTTTATCGGTTTCATTTTTCTCAATTTTGGGAGGAGGAAGTTATTTATATATAATATATCTATATATATATATATATATATATATATATATATATATATATATATATATATATATATATATATATATATATATATATATATATATATATATATTATATATTTTTTTATATATATATATATATATATATATATATATATATATATATATATATATATTGAAATACATAATCTACTTGGTTGAAAATTGGTACAATAATAGTTTTTGACATGAATAAGAAGAATCCGTTGAAATTTTTAACAAAAAATGAAATGGGGGGGGGCTCCAGCCCCTAACCCCATTTTTTAGGGGTTACAGGTAACCCAGTGGTCCCAAACTTGGGACTTTTACTATTTATTATTAAATGAATCAATATTGTGAATTTCAAGGGCGTAGCCCAATTATAAGGGATACTTTACTCTTATGAGCCTTTATCATAGTACGGTATTGAAATCTGAAATTTCTCGGTGCAAAATTGCACCGACTCTCAGAGCAAGTTTTTATTAATAAATTTTAATTTTCATATATAAATGATTATTAAGATTATTATAGTATATTATTTTACTATAATTTATAAAAAATAAGATGGTCAATGTAATCACGACTTCCTCAACTGCAAATTCAGACTAACCACTCGCGAATACAATCATTTGCACCCTTTATAAATACTGGCCACAAAGTGGCAGATGGAGTAAATATAAAAAATTTACGACAGGGTGGGTGCAAGCAGAAGGAAAGGGAGTGAATGGTGGAGTGAGGAGGTGAAGGAGGTGGTGAAAAGGAAAAAGGAGGCGTATGTGAAATGGTTGGGAAGTAGGAGAGAGGAAAGCTGGGAGGAATATAGAAGGGTTAGAGTGAAAGCGAAGAGGGCGGTGGAGGACGAAGAGAAGAGCAAAAGATGAATGGTGCAGAAAAGTGACGGAAAATTTTGAATCGGGGAGTAAGATGTTCTGGAAAGAAGTAAATAAAAAAAGGAAGAAGAAGGAGGGGTTGGGGGAGAGGATTAAGGGAGGAGATGGGGAGTGGATAGGAGGAGAGGATAGGGTGAGGAAGAGGTGGGGGGAGTATTTTAGTGGGATTATTGAATGAAGTGGGTGGGGAGGGAGGAAGATTTGCAAGAGTGAGGATGGAGAGTGAATTGGGGAGGGAGGGAGATGAAATAAAAATGGAGGAAATTATTAGGGCTTTGAATAAAGGAAAAAAAAGGAAGTCCGCAGGTCTGGATGGTGTGAAAATGGAAATGTTGCAGAAGGGAGGTATAGGCCTGAAGGAATGGCTGTATAGGTTATATAATATATGTTGGAGGAGTGTGAGGTACCACAGGATTGGGAGGATGGTTGTTTGGTTCCCCTGTATAAGGGGAAAGGGGATTGGATGATGGATTGTGGGAATTATAGAGGTATATGTCTTTTAAAGTGTGGTAAGGGAAGTATATCCCACATCAACAGTCTCCGATCGACAGTGAGGCAGATACTGATTGGAGAGTGGAGAAGGTTAACGAGGGAGATGGGCGGAAGAACAAGGAGGATTAGGGAGGGAAGAGGGTGTGTGGACCAAGTGTTTACACTAAAGATGCTTGTGGAGAAAAGTATAGAGAGGAAAGGGAAAGTGTATGGGTGTTTTTTAGATTTAGAGAAAGCATATGATAGAGTGAAGAGGGGTGAATTGTGGAGGGTGTTGGAGGAAAATGGAGTGGGGGGTAAATTAGGTAAAGGTATTAGGGCCTTTTATAGGAATAGTAGAATGTGTGTGAGAGTGTTAGGAGGAGAGAGTGAGATGTTTGGGGTGGTGAGAGGATTGAGGCAGGGGTGTGTAATGTCGCCGTGGCTATTCAATTTGTTTATGGAGAGTGTTTGCAGAGGAATGGTGAGGGAGGGGAGGGGGGTGGAATTGATGAATGGGAATGATAGAAGGGAAGTGCGAATAGAAAGACTACGAGTAGTCTTTCCTATGTAGGTGGCATCACAGTCACCGCACTTGTATTTGTATATCACTGATGATCATAAAGGTAAAGGAAGTTTATCTTTAACTTTGAAGAATTTTCCAATTTTATTTTCATTTGAAAAGGCTAATCTGAAGTTGAACTGGGGGTAATTTGATTTTAATATTGCTTTAATTCTGCGTTCAATTTCACAATTCATTCTCCCCATAAAAGGTAATTTCATATACAGAATTTCCCAGGTTTTATCATTGACAATATATTCAGGAAACAACTTTCGTTAAAATATCATCAAATATCTTGCACTAAATTAACAGTACCAAAAGAAATTCTGTATATGAAATTACCTTTTATGGGGAGAATGAGTTGTGAAATTGAACGCAGAATTAAAGCAATATTAAAATCAAATTACCCCCAGTTCAACTTCAGATTAGCTTTTTCAAATGAAAATATAAATTGGAAAATCTTCAAACGTTTAAAGATAAACTTCCTTTACCTTTATGTTCATCAGTGATATACAAATACAAGTGGGGTGACTGTGACTGTGACTACTCGTAGTCTTTCTAATTCTCATTGCTGAACTTAAAGGTATCACCTATAGAACTTTGGAACATTTGCATCATCCCCCATATTCTGCGATCAATTCTCATTCTCTTCAGAAAAATCATCCTATACAGGATTCAAATTTCAATATTTTGGATTTTGAAAGAGAGCCTGACCTCCATTCTTTGGAATCCTTATATATTTGACAGCACGCTCCAAAGCTGAATGAAAATTTACAAACTGAAAATATTTTAATACTGAAGTAGAGTTTTGTCAACTTAGTGATACTTTTTCTATATATTGGCAATTATTATTTGCGTTTATTTTATTCAATTTATTTTATATTAACTTTTATGTAGTTTATTTAAGTATTATTTATTCAAAATTTTGTTATATAGTTCAGTATAGTCCAAGCCTTGATAATGGGTAGACGTTGGATTCACCCGAAACTAGTCGGTTTAATAAAATGTTTAGATTTGTTTTGGTTATTTTTGCCATATAATATAATATATATATAATATATATATATATATATATATATATATATATATATATATTATATATATATATATATAATATATATATATATATATATATATATATATATATATATAATATATATATATATAGTATATATATATATATATATATATATATTAATATATATATATATATATATATATATATATATTATATATTATAATATATTATATATAATATATAAATATATTATATTATAAACAACTTATTCTTCTAGAAAATCAGATTGTATTTTCTAAAATATCTTTCGAAATTATTTCTTTAATTAAATTAATAATATATTCCTTTTTTAATAATTAAAATTATTAATTAATAATTGAAATTAATATTTGCTTTATTCTGGTGTGAAGTCGATGGAGGATTTTTTTTGGATAGAGGATCTGAAGGGCCTGTATGGCACTATAAGAGTCAGAGAAAATCACATATGATGAATCTACAGTGATAAAAAGAATCCTAGAGAATGACGTTAAAATGGCAACCAGCTCCGCTGTGAATGTTGAGGCAAAATGAGAGTGGGTGAGTTAGAGTTGCAATCCGGGAAAACAGCAGCAAAAGCGCCAACTTCGGTTACCATTTTAGAGCCATCCGTGTAGACTGGGATAGAGTCGCAATGGATCCCCGAATATGAAAAAAAAGAAGCCTAAGCCTGATGGGTTGATGGTGAGATTTGGACAGCTAAGCATATCAAGGGTGTCGGATATAATAAGGTAGAATGGCTTACCTCGTGGGAATAAGACAGTATTCTCAGAAGAGGAATGTGCAGATGTGTCAAACAATTGTACACAATTTCAGCAAAAAAGCCAGTATTACAGGTGGTTTGGAATACCCTCTAATGGTGGAGTCAGAACCGAGGCGTTGGGAGTTTGATGTCGGAAGAAAACAGAACACATGTTACGTTTGGGTAAAACCAGAATGGAGTGAAGTCGCTGGAGGGATCTGCGGTCTGCCCCCCCAGGACTTTGCGGAGATGTGACGGAGAAGGTCAAGAGCCTTGGAACATTGAGCCTTCAGGTGCACAATATGTGGAGCATAAGAAAGGTCTTCATCGAAGATGAGCCCAAGGAATTGGATCTCCATTTAAGGTGAGAGGTGCCTGAGGAAAGAGGCGGTTACCCCCCACCCCACCCTTCTTCCGAAACAATACAGCCTTTGTTTTAGAATGGAAAACCGAAATCCATGCGGATCGCCCCGGTCAGTGATTTTATTGATGACCAACTGAAGTCAACTCCCAAGGTGTGACACACGGGCTCCAGAAACAAAGGGTAAAAAGTCCTCGACATATAAAAAACATTTGACCGTGTCCGAACTGGAGTCGAGGATATCAATGAAAGCGATGGCCAAAAGCAAGACGCTCGCGCTGCATTGGGGAACCCCCTCACCCAACATGAAAGATCGAGAAAACACTGAAGAGCAACGAGCTCTGATAGAACGATTAATAAACAGTCAATGAATAAACTGTGGCAACTTGTGTACAATTCTTTAATACGCTAGACTTATGTTTCACCACTACTCTTTCTCGTTATAAAACACCACTTCTCCTCCTATGTACTTACCACAAATCTATGTAGCTCTAAATTTGTATACTTTTTCTCCAGCACTTCCACCATTCTCTCTATACTACGTAATTCTGCACTTTATCGGCTAATTGGGGGGAATGCGTTGTTTTTTGGCTAACTACTCTTGGAATGAATCTTGCTTTCATTCGGGGGATGCCTCGGTCACCGCTGAAAAGGTGGTGGCTGTAATCACCGATGGAATGAGCAGGTTCATTCCATCTTCAACTAAATCTTTTCTCCCCAAAATTCATGGTTCGATGAAGCTTCCTCGCCCGTTCAAAGAGGAGACTGCTATCGGCATGGAAAAAAAACTCTCATTCTTCCTATTCACTCTTACTTAACTTTTCATTCTGCCGAAATCGTGCAGGATACTATTCACAGGCTAAGCGCACTTTCACTAAAAGAAAGTGCGACATCTAATTATACCCTGACCTTTTTTTATCTCGTTATTATCTTTTTATCTAATTTTTTAATTATACCTCCTTTTACACACCCTGCCAAATCTCTCTACCAATCCTCTCATAATCTTTCTCTCGATTCGCCACACAAAACCAAATCATCCGCATTTAATAGGTAGGCACCCTCCACTCATCTCCATTCTTCTAATACCATTTCCTGCCACACCCATCTCTAATCTTTCATAACCCAATTCCATATACAAATTGAAAACCAGAGACAGAACACAAACCCTGCCCTCACTCCCTATAATTACTAAACAACACTTTGAAACCATATTCTTACACACGCCTCACTATCGTCATACATACTTTTGATTCCATACAGAACCTACCACCAACACCATATATCATTAACACATGCCATTTTATTTCTCTTAGTATTCGTGGGCTGCCAAAAACCCTCCACCTTCTTCTACCCCCTCACAAAACCCCCCATTTCTCCTATTATGCACCTTCTAATCTCCTCTGCCAAACTCACATTCTCTCTTTCAGGACACTCTTTACTGACTCAATTCACTTTTTCTTCGGTCTCTCAGCTGGTCGGTTCCCAACACATTCACCACTATACATCCGTTTAACCAACCGACTATCATTCATCCTTTCCACATCCATTCATCCATCAAGACCAAACCATCTCAACTCATACTTTCATTATTCTCTCGTTTCATCTTCTCACACCACACAACTCTCTAATACGTGTCAATTCCTAATTTTATCAATTCTTCTACATTTAGCACGCCCCTAAGATTTCCATCTAAACACATTGAACTTTAGATCTATACCTCTTATCCAGACCATAGTCTCACAACTATACAATAACACAGCTAACAACATACCTCATGCAAGACTCTGCGCACTCAAGACTATCCCTTTACATTCACCAAACGATTAATTGCACCAGCCCCACCTTCCTTGCCATTCACAACTTTCCTACCACTACTCAGTATCCTTCTCATCCAACATATTCCCTAAATATTAAACTCAAGACATTGTTCCAGCTGCTCACCATCTAACATAACTCACACTGAGACTTCCTCACTCACACCATAACCTTACTCTATATCTACGTTTACTTTCAAACCCCTCCTTTTACACACTCTGCCCAAATCTCTCTACCAATCCTCTCAAACTCCTTCAGATTCGCCACACAAAACCAAATCATCCGCATATAAAAGTTAAGGCACCCCTCCACTCATCTCCATCTTCATCATTTCTAACACCATTTCCTGCCCCCCCCACCCCCCCCCATCCCTCCCTTCATACCCCCATCATATACAAATTGAATAACAAGGAAACACAACACATCCCTGCCTCACTTCCTCTATTAATACATAAACCCAATAATAATAATAATAATAATAATAATAATAATAATAATAATAATATAATAATAATAATAAAATAATAAGATAATAATAATAAAAAAATTAATAATAATAATAATAATAAAAATAATAATTAATATAATAATGAAAATGATAACTTCAACCTAATAATAAAATAATAAAAATAAATAATAATAATATAATTAATAATAATAATAATAATAATAATAAAATAATTAATAATGATAAAAGAAATGCTTCTCTTCCCTTAATTATCTGTTTCAACTTCAAAAATAATTAAAAAAAAATGATTTAACATACCTTTACCTCTAGAGCTTTCTGACTTTCCTTCAGAGCTTTTGCGATTTTCGTTTTATGTTTTCAATTTTCCTTCTTCTTCCAACCAATTTAACTTTTATTTCTCTTAATGGTTTCTCACCAATCGCGGTATTTTCGGATTTTATGATTTCAATGTTGGCATCTTCTTCATCAACCAATTTCAACTTTTATTTCTCTTAATGGTTTCTCACCAATCATGGCAGATTTTCGGACTTTCATTTAAAGTTCGGACTTTCTCTTCATCAAGCAATTTCAACTTTACTTCAGCCCTTTCGGACTTTCTTTTTCATGCATTTGACAAAATTTTCAATCTAACATTCACTAAAGTTTAGTTTGTTTTATTGAAGTATGAAATCTGAAATAAAACAAACCTCTATTTTCACTTGCTAAAATTGAATGTATTTACTAATTAGTTAAATGAAATATTTACAAAAAAAACCACAAACATTTTACCGAACCTCCTTAAAAGACCATCCCAACAGTCCAAAATGAACTAACACAACAGGGAAAGAATGAGGATAAAGGATAATTTTTTTTAAAATTAATGAAAAATAATAATTCTAGAAGTTAAAACTTTTAAACTAAATTGAATATTCTATTTTTAATGATTAAAACCCAGTGTTTCCTTTACGTTCACATGTTGTACAAGTCAGTCGATTGCAACCTTTCCATGAATTGCAAAATTATTTCTTCAAAATAATTTGCAAGTGAACTAATAGATATTACATCCGAGGGCAAACTATTTCAAAAATTAACTCTACTGCTACTAAAGAATTATTATTATTATTATTAAAAATATTTAATGCAAACGTTTGGTGTAAAAAAAATCTTTGTAGAGAATGCTCAGTTTTTCAACAATAAAAAAGTTATTAAAGAGGATGTAAAGAGCAGTGGATTTAGATTATTCTATTATTTTTAAGATAACTCAAATAAATAAATGGAAAAAATCTGAAAAAATTCCAAAATAAAATAAATAATATTTTGATTTTCAAATTTTCTTTTTAAGGAATAATTGTGTGGCTCAAATCTATTATTAACCATCATTCAAAATTAGAAATATCTTCAATAAATTATATAGAAGAAGAAGAAGAAGAAGAAGAAGAAGAAGAAGAAGAAGAAGAAGAAGAATTTCCCTTTCATTAAATATTACATTAATTTTCGTTATTCTGACCCAAATTCTTTACATACTTTGTGATTGTTTTTTCTCTATTTTTATGTTTTCAGTTTTTGCTTGATCTTCTGCCTGTCTTATTTTTGGTTTACGCGTGGTGAATGTGCTGATGCTGCATCGTCTATCTAGCTGCTAATGATAAGTCATTTTTTTGTTTTCTTTTTCTTATCTATGCCACTAATATATATTTTTCCTTATCTTTTGTAGGGTGTTTATGAATATAGTCAGTTTTGAAGTATTATGTACCTTGTTCAGCCCCTCAGGCTTTTTAAGTTTATATTTAGCAAGGCCTAACATAAGTAAATCCGAGTTCCAATATATCCGTTTTGTCAGTCTGGTTTTTAATGGCGCCAGGTCAAATTTGCTAGGCTGTGTCACAGGATTAGGTTTTATTTGCCTAACTTACTAAATTTAGTTACTATGTAACTATATACCATATATAAGAAAGGTTTTGATGTTTGTTCACCGTTTTCAATTTCTATATTTATAAGGCAAGTTGAAGTTTGTCCTTGGAATAAACTAGCTTATTTAGTTTTTTTTTTTTCATTGGTAGCAGAGCGTAGTTCTGTTATGCTACGCTCTGAGGTCTTAGTTGTTTTGTTGTCGTTTGTGGTCAATGGAGGGTGAATGGTTTAATATTAATAGCGGAGTGAGGCAGGAATGTGTTATGTCTCCATAGTTATTTAATTAATATACAAATGGAGTGATGAAATTTATGGCAGGAATTACAGAGGAGGGAGTTAGATAAGAGAAAGGAATATGACTGTCCATTGAATTTGATTTGGAGAGAAAGATTTTGAAGGTGTTTGTGATTTTTTGGGGGATTTTGGAAGGAGGGGGGGGGAAATTTTAAACTTAGAACTGATAAAAATATGGAAAGAACAACAAGATAATATAAGAATATTCCGAATTTACATCAAAAACCATGAGAATGAGGAGGAATAGCGATAGTATTAGTGATTGGGGATAAGTAAGAATGCGTTGAAAAAGTTGATTAGTTGATTGAATGAAGTTGTCATCTGGAAGGGCAAATTGGACAGTAATTAGAGACAAATGGTGTTACCGTTGGAAAGGATGCATAGGACCTTTAAGACATTTAGGCACTTATTAAATGTAGAAGGTGGTAGGATAAGTGTTGAAAAAAAGTGGCATGGTACAAATAAACTAGAAGAGGAACAGTGAAAAGAAAAAAATTACTTGTATGGAAAAACATGAATAAAAAGGAAAATATGGATCAATGATTAAAGCTGTGTTAATTGTAGTTTTTGTCACTTTGGCGCCCCGGGCTGCTGAAAACCATATGAGAGTCATTAAGAAGGAGGGATTGAGAGAGGGGGGAAATGTGAACAGTACTGGAAGAGGTATGTGAATAGTAGAAAGCGAGAGGTTATTGAGAGACAGAGAGAGCAAGAAGTTAGGAGAGGAATGGATACTATAAGCTAAACAAGAGGAAATAAAAATTATATTCTTAATACATACGAGAATGCAAAAAAAATGAATAAAGGAATATGTGCAATTTGATACTGAGATGTTCAAAAAAATTATAATAAATGACCTATAGCAGAGGATAGAAGCTTGATTCAGGAACTACTTTTATCAAAGTGTGAAAAGATTGAATATACCTTGTTGTATAAGAGGGAAATGTTTCTTGTTACAAATGGAGGTTGTAAATGGAGATATGCAGTGGTTACTAGGATGTGAATCTTTGAGAAATTTATTTTAAGTATAAATTTGAAGAAAATTGAAGTGAATATATTTAAAATGGGCAATATAACTGTTAGTTGTAAGATAAGTTAGAAGGGTCATTTACAAATAAGTTTAAGATATGGTTTAAATAAAGCTATTTCGCGGGTAAGAGATACAAAAGGAATGCTACAAAAGTTAGGTGATAGAAGGCTGATAATTCAAAAGTTACACCTACAGTTTGGTCATCCTAGCAAAGGGAGGCTATGGGAATTGGTTAGTGATGCTTTTGGTGCTGAGATTGAAAAGGAAGAATGGAAGAAGATAGAAGGGTGCATAGAAGATGCGAGTGATGAATATGTTTGTGTGAAATATCAGGAGACTCCTAGTAGACCTGTAGTGGGTTTTCCACTGGCAAAAGGGTTTAATGAAACTTGCAATGGATCTTGGGGAAACAGTTGTGGTTGATTTGGGTACTCTGTATTGTCAAGCGTGTTGGGTGAAAAGTAAGGAACCTAGAGAGATTGTGGAAAAAGTGTTAAAAAATGGATCAGCATATATCGGGCACCTGAAAGGTTTCTGAGTGATATTGATTTGGAATTCCAGAATGAAGAAATGAAAGTTTGTGTGAAAGGTTCAGTATGAGTCAATGGGCAACTGCGGTTGAAAGTCTTTGGAGTAATGGTAGGATTGTTCAAAGTTTTTATGAGAAAAATGAAAGATGAGGGTGCTAGTAAGTATGTGAGTTTGCTTTGGGCGGTTGCAACAAAGAATAGTTTATTGAATAGAAGTGGTTATTCTTCTAATCAGTTGGTTTTGGGGAAGAATGGTAGATTACCGAATTATACTACTGAGGAAGACGTTAGTATGGAGTTTTGAGCATTGAAGAGGAGACTTTGATGAAACATTTGGAGGGTATTAGGTCGAGTAAATTAATAAATATTCAGCAGGAAGCTGATGAAAGAATAAAGAGGGCAATGAGGGGTCAAATAAAGGAACAAAGTAGAATTAGCAAAAAATCGGGGGAAATGTGTATTATAAGAAGGAAATAGACAAAGAGTGGAGGGGACCAGCAAAGGTTATAGGTAGAGATGAGAAAACAGTAATGGTCAAACATGGAGGTAATTTAAGGGAGGTAGCCAGGGTTCACATTACAAGGTTGGCAGGTGTCCTGTCCGGTAACATTAGTAATGAGGAAGATGATAGGGGAAATTAAGGAGAGTAATAAGGATAATAATGATGTGAGAGATAAAGAGAATATAAGTGATACTGAAAGTGGGGATGAATTTGTTGAATTTGAGGTAGTGGAAACAACCACACCTACTCAGGTAGAGCATCCTGAGATTCCTGTTGAAATTCCAGAAAAAGTAAAGATAGGGAGAAGGCTTATAAACAAAGAAAGTAATGAAAGCATGGATGTGAAAGTGCTTAGTAGGGTGGGTAAAGCGATAGTAAAAAAATGGAGTAATTATTATAATATACAGAAGGTAGGTAGCGGTGAGTGTAGCTAGATTTGTTTTCATGATTATAAAGATATTGAATGCATTGAAGATCAAGAAGTAGTATGGTTGGGTAATTGGGATGACAAAGTGTATTAAAAGTGAAACTGAAAGAAACTGATCATTGGAGCACATAAAGATTTACCATTAATATATATATATATTATAATATGATGTTGTATTAAAAATCCATTTACTAGTGATGATTATTAGGAATAATGATTTAATATTAATATAGTAATAATGATATGTGAAACCATCCGCTTCACAATATTTTTAGTATTGCACTTTTTAAAATTACCTATGAGCCGAAGATATAGGTATTGAAATCATCATTTCATATTCTCATGTCTATAGCAGCTAACACAAGAATGTGTGTAAATAGTGTGGTCTATTAGTCAGATATTAAGTACTATTTGCCAGACTGAGTTGTCAATTTAACTAAATGTATCTTATGGTGGGCACATTAGCTGCTTAAGTTACATTATTAATATTACATTTAATTTTCAATAAAATTATAATAACGTAATTTGTTTTTTCAAGTTTCGATTAAATTGTAGGATTAATAAATAGTATAATTATTTATCTCATATTATTAACTAGACATTTATTCGATAAAATCTACACTCAAAACAAAATTGAAAAACGATATAAAACTCTAATCATACTACCTCACGACTATTAAGTAAACTCAATTTATTAATTGAAATATATACACCCTACTGAATGATCCCACCCCACTTTTAGGTAATTTTTTAGAAGCGATATAGATTTTAGCATTATGACATCTAACTCATTTACTTCTACTTCGTTATGTCAAGAATTTTATTATGTAACAATGAGAATTACATTTCTTACTTATTAATAATTTCTAGGAGGAGATTATACTATATTATTAATTAAAAAATAATATACCATGAGTGGTAAAAAAATTACTATATGTATTTTAGTATATTATTATTTTATATAATTCCTCATATATATAATTAATATTTTATTTATAGATCTGAGTGAGTTAATCTACAGGCTAGAGTAAATTACACTATTTCGTGACTCAAATCACTTAAATACATATTACTTTGAATGGTACAATAATTATGATTAGCTTTTATCTATAAATCTATGCTATTCAATAATATATACTATTAGTATAATACCATATATGTAGCAATTTGTAAACTATATATATATATTCAGAAGGGTGATTCTAAGGTAACCAATGTTATATGTAGAGATTTACTAGCAATAAATTTTAATTGCTGTTTATAATTATCTATAAGTATTTTTTATATATAATTATATATAATATTATATATAATATATATATATATTAAATATAATTTATAAATTAGTATATATAATATATATTATATATATATATATATATATATATTATAATGTTTTTCGAAATATATTAATATTAATAAGATATCAGTTTACACTTCTTTATTGGGGTTTTCGTCAGCATAGTGTATGCCTTTCAAATAATTTGGCGTTTTTAATTAGTTAAAGAAGGTTTTTAGGCAAATAATTAATTTAGTTAATGTTTTTCGTAAATAACTAAGAATCTCGAATCATGTTTTATTTGTTACCCAATGAGATGTTTGTGTTGCGGCATTGTTTGGTGGGGGTTAATGTTATATTTTTTCTTTATGTTAATATACTTCCATGGGGCTCAATCCCGAGGTTAGATTTTCCTTCATAATTGGCATATATTCATCCAAGGCTAATGTTCCGTCTAATTCTTGTCGTATTTGCATATAATACTGAAATTTCATTCAGATTTCATGGTGCGTATAAGGTAATTGGCTTTTTGTTTTTTATACGGAAATACTCTGGTATATTGTCTTTAAGTATCCTTTCAATGTTTATTTTATTTCTCCCTAACGTCTTCATCTACATGAAAATTTTCAATTATTATTGCCCAAATGGAAATTTCATTATTTGTTTTTTAACAATTAAGGTCTCCTGGTGTCCATATTGCCGTAGCTTCTTATTTTGTTCTCAATCCTTGTTGCTTCCCACTGGCAATTATATATTATATCAAATAGTAACCCGCCCCAACTATTCTCCGAAGAGGCCATGGCCATGTTAACTTTATGAAAAATAAAACTTATTCTTAAATCCATTATGTTAACATTATTTTCTGTCATTCATCGATACAAAACTTATATCAATCATTTATTTTATACAATATTATTTGATGATCTAATATATCAATGTTAGGATCTATAGTCATTATAATGCTTATGACCTGTGCAAGTGGGTGTTACGCCTTGTGATTGACCCTTTGTTATGATTTCTCTGACATTTAGGTTACACTGGTAGAGGCAAATAGTTGCCATAATACCATTTTATTTTTACGCTGGGAGAAATTTATTTTTTTCCTCTTTGTTATAATCCTTTTAAGGGCTGGTCTCTCGATTGCCGACGAGGTGTACATGATGTGGGGTACGAAGATGTCGGTCCTGCCTGGAGGTTCGAGGACCCCGGACTCTGTCCATCTTGTGAATTTTTTACTCCGTTCGTGGAATCCTTTTGTAGTTGTATAAAATGAAAAAATAATCTTAATCATTTTGGCAACTTTCTAAGCCGGTCGCTTTCCCTTACCGTATCTCTTTCCCACGCGTATAAAGGTTATAGAAATACCCTAACACCACCCAATTTAATTTTCTTTAAAAAAAAGCGTTCATTTTTTTTTTTTATATTCAGGTGGTAACAAGTCCTCCTCCTGATTTAATTAATAATTTATATTTTATTTTCGTGTTACGTCTCCTGGTTTATAGTTTTTTTTTAGTTTAATTGTCCTAGCCTCTCGGGTAAGTTGCTTGATTCCAATTGAATATTCTCATTTTTTATAAATTTACATGGGAATTAACGTTGTTGCAATACTGTTCTTTATCTTGAGTTAATACATTTAATATATCAATTGATTTCAAACCCTTAGCTCAAAACTACCTAATTATTAATGATTACGTTTTTTAATATTATATATACTTTTTACTAATGCATATTTATTTTCCATTTCCTTATTGCTGATGTGTTTTTCTCGGTTATATATAATATGAGCCTTAGCATATGTTCTTTTAAATTTTCCGTTATCTATTATCGATAAAATGCTTATTCTAATAGAAGTCAAATTACAAATATGTATCAGATATCCGACTCACGGTTATTTTAAGAAAAAGAAGAAGCATTATGGAACTCTTTAAAAGTCTTTAGTCTAGGTTCGATCAATTCTTTAGTTCCTATAATTATTACAACTCCCTCGTCCTTTAAAACAAAATACTACAAGGAAAAAGATATATCTTTTTTCAGAGCCGCATTCTTTTATCAAGTCTAATTATGAATTTTCAATATCTGTTGTTATCATTTAACTTCTAGCCTAAACGATTCCTAAGATTACCTATAAACTTTATTAAATTCATCTATTTCCTGTGGTTTTCCTCCAAATCTAACAACAGGCAAGACAGTATAAAAATTATTGTTTACATTGTATATATCTTTGTTTTTCTATATTTTTATTATATTTATATTACATTTATTTTTATTTATTTTATTATATTTATATGTTTTTAATTTATTTATTGTTCTATTTTGTTTTATTATATTCTAATTGTTATATTATATCTTTCTCTCTTTTCTTAAATTTTTAGTATTTTTATATTAAATATTTATTTTTTTTTTTTTTTTAATCATATTTAATTTACTGTATTCTATACATCATATATCAGTGTATGTACTTTTTTTCTATTATATATATGTTTATATCTTTGTATCTCTATTTATTTAATTGATTATATTATTATGTAATGATTATATTAATTCGTTTTAATTGTTTTTATAGTGCTTATTTAGGCTTGATTTTAACTTTAAATTCGATTTTTATATTATTGTAAATTTATTAAATTATTATTCAGTAGCAATTTTTAAACACATAGAAAATTATTAATTACGAAAATATCTTTTTTCTATTTTTGAAAGTCAAATTTATTTTTTTATTGTATATATATTGTATTTTTTTCTTTAACGTGAAATTTTTTTTTTTTTTTTTAATATTTACATAAGATTATAAAGCTCGCAGGGATTGGCCCAATTTTTGTGATTTTTTTGATTTTCTTTAATTGAAAAATTCAAATTTGTAATTTATTTTGAAATTTTTTTTTATTTTTTTTTTCTATTTTTTTTTTTAACTTTTCGGGTAACGTCTATGACGCGAATTTATTTATTTAATGTAAACCTTGCATAATAAATTATATTTTAATTAACGTTTATCGATATCCAATAAATTCAGAAAAATTAGCAATATCTCTACTCTAATAATACTTCACAGGCTGTTGCACCTTGGGAGATATTTTACAAGATATCAAATAAATAAATTCACTCAAAATATTCTGGCCATCCCTGGGTACAAAATTAACCTCGCTCAGTTTTTTAATACTTTAGCTTTTTGGGAAGAGTTATCACTGGGGCTGCTTCGTAGCAGGTGGTTCGATCTTGCCTTGGAAGCTCGTAATTTAGCCACCTTAGAAGGGGTCATAGCATATTTTGTTCCCTTGTTCCCTTTGGAGGGAGGCCAATTATTGCCGCCCTTCCCGTGGTGGAGTGTCCCGCCTCTCAATAATATATAGACAATAATATAAAAAATACAAATCCTTTTAAATTAACCCTTTTTTACCTTATCTCTTATTTCTACTCAAAGTCTTGGTATCACTAGTAAATCGCTCTTTTAAGAGTTTTAGGTTAAAAGTCAGTAGAGATACTTAAATTAAAAAAAGTTACCAAAAAGTCCTTATGCCTTATTCCAAATTTACCCAATTAATCTCAATTTCTCTATTCCTAAATATTTGCAAACACATCGAGACTGCAGACAGAATTAATGAAAGAATTTAGAAATAAATTTTTATTTCTTTTCTTGAATTCTCCTCCCTGAGTGACGTAATTGAAGTTCTTAGTGGAGTTGATTAGGAAACATTGATTTCAGTTAAAGCAGAAGCACATATCTGAACTTCCACATTCTTAGAAGCACAAATTAAACAGAACTTCAACATTATTAAAAAGGAAAAAAAACAACAATATATAAAACTTTTAGGCAAAACCATATATATTTAATATATTCACATATTATAACATACGAAAACGCTCTTTAAATATTAATTATCATTGTAAAGATTTCAAAAAATTTATGTTAAGGTTAATAATAATTTTAGCCATGCCCGTACTGAAAAAATTAAAGTTTTTAATATAGATTAGGTTGGGCCTAAAAGTACCAAGAAGGAAAGGGAAATGATAATAAAATGGAGAAATTAAAAATGATTTCTCCGAAAACGGTTGTTCAATTTTAAATTACTAAAATTTAAAAAGTATTGGTTTATTACGATGTTTTACAATTAATTATATATATATATATATATATATATATATACATAACTATTAATACTATTATATATATATATTTATATTATAAATAATTATATATATAAAAATATATATTTAATACTATTTTAATTATAATATATTAGTTAATATAGAAACTATTATATTTATATATTATTAAATTATATTATATGATATTATAATATATATATATATATTATAATTATTATAATATAATATATTATATTATAATATAATAGTTAATGTAAAATATGCAAATAATCATAATTCATAGGTCTCTTTTAAAGTAAATCCCCCCATATAGGATTAATTCATATTAAAGAAAAAATTAATAATAACATGCATATCCCCCAGTCAATCCAATAAAATTAATAAATATAAATATTACAAAAATAAAATAAAAATTATTTATTAAAATATGAAAAGCAAAATCTATAAAAAAATGACCAAATTTAAAATGTAGCCCTTTGGCGTGTATGAAAATTGAATATAGATTTTATTATTTGTCCCAATATTTAATTCTTGATTTTGTTTATCTTCTGCTTATAAGAAGGGTTTTTTCCTTTTTTTCTTTTATAAAATATTTCTTTTGTTTTTTTTTTTTTGTTTTTTTTTTGGTTTTTTTTGATTTTTTAATATTTTTGGGGAGAATTTATAAAAGAGTAATTCTTTCTTAGCATAAAAATTTGTAATGATATTTAAGATTGTCTTTTGTGTAAATTACTACCAGATTAGAAAATCCAATATATATAATATTATATATATATTATATATATATATATATATATATATTATATTATTATATATATATATATTTTATTTAGATATATATATATACTTATTATTTATTTATATATTAGTATTAGTTATGGCGATAGTATAAGTACATATCTAATATAATATATATATATATTACATACATTAATATATAATATATTATGTAATATATGTAATATTAAATAACAATATATTATTATACATATTAATATGATATATATTTAATATTATATATATATATATATATATTAATGATATACTATATATAGTAATTTAAAGGAATGAAAGAAAAAGACACGCTCGGGTAAGGGAAGAGTATTCCAAAACTTTATAGTGGAAATATAAATAAATGTACGTGATAATGAGGCCCACAGTGGTTTGAGTTGTTTGGGGTCAGAGAGCATGTAAAATGAAATCAACCTTGTTAAGGTAGAACTTGTTTTTATTAAGGAAGCAGAAAATGTGGATTCCTTCCAGAAGAAAGAATCTCGGAATGTTTGAAGAATTCTTTTAAGTAAGACGGATGAAGAAACTTTGAATTTTTGAGGTTTGTTGAAAAACAGTCCATGTTGTTTTTTCTAGCCCAATTTGAATTATGAGAATGATTTTAGATTACTTGTCTCAAGGTCATTCCCCCAGGGTGAGTTAGGTTAGGTTAGGTTACTTGCCTCAAGGTCATTCCCCTAGGGTGAGTTATTGCTGTTCACTGGAACGCCTTTCAAAATGAAAGGAGCAAAGAAGGGTGGAGTCCTTAGCATAGGGTGATGAGATGAAAGGAAAATAGAAAAAGAGTTTAGATAGCCCTGAGAACCCTAAGAAACACCACTATTTAAAGGTTCTTAAAAGATGAAAGTGGGCCAGATAATATTCAAACAGTGTGCTTTAGATTGAGCTGGAATAAAAAAAACACCTCTAGAGAGAAAACAGAAGGGAAAGAAAGATAGGATTACTCGAAAATCAAGGAAATCTAGAAATCAAAGATTTAGGCCAGATTCTATTGAAAGCTTTCGATATTGTAAAACGCCTAGCAAAAAAGGTAAAAAAAACAGGTCAAGGAAAAATGCCCGGAAGAGTAAATGACCAAATGTCATAGGGGAGAGATAAGGGACATAGGATCTGCAAATATCTAACAATATTTTCAAAAACATTTTCTTTTTTAATGATGCATTTTCTGACTTATGACGCTTATGATCTGCCATGGTAAATGGAAGGAAAATGTTACAGACCTAGGGAGTTTCATTCCCTGTGTTAAGCGATAAGTAGCGCAATCCTTCCAGCGAAGCGAGAAGGTGCAACAATTGAAAGGCAGAGATGGGGAAAACTTGTTTATTTCAAAGCGGGGCACAAACGTTTAGATAATACCTGTTTTCTGAGAACCACAAGGGGGCAAACACCGATAAAATAACGATTCCCTTGTTGGTTAGTTACTACAGCTAGGAGAGAGAGAGAAAAGAGAGGCAGAAGAGAGAAGAGAGGGAGAGGAGAGAAGAGAGAGAGAGGAGAGAGAGTAGAGAGAAGAGAGAGGAGAGAGACGAGAGGAGAGAGAGCTTCAAACTACCTTAGTTTCCGTTCAGAGAAACGAGAAGGGTGGAGGTCCCTGGGGAAGCAAATTGTTTGGCTTTCCAATGAAAGAAGTGAAAATTTTAGAAGAAAGAACCGAGGAAAATGTCCCTTCAAAAATTTAATAATACCAAAAAGAAGATCTTACATTAAATCATGTCAGGTCTAACCGTGGGAGCATCACCACCATCGTCCAGAGGCCCGCCGACCAACTCCAACCAAATTCTTGGAAGAAAGAAGGGTTAAAAGGAGGAGAATCTATTTCAGGAAGAACACCCCCCTTTCGGATTTTTGAGGCTACCATGTAGGCGGGCCCATTTTAATAAAAGAGTTAAAAAATTTTGCCCCCATAGTTGTAGAACTCGAAGGCAACTCTGGAAAGATTTCGCCGTTTTGGGATCCTTCTGTGTAAATGTGACGCGATTGAGGAAAGGTATGAGTGGAAATGGTTCAGCTCAACCTAATAATTATTTTATATATATTTATATATATAAATTATATAACATATAATATTATATATATATATTTATATATATATATTATAATATATAGATATATATATATTTATAATAATATAATAATATAATATAATATATTAATATATATAATATATATATATACTGTTGATATATTATATAAATACATATATAATTATTATATATATAATATAATAATAATATATATATATAATTTATATATATATATATATATATATATATATTATATATATTAGTGGTTCCGATAAGCTCAGTGAAGAGCACTCGCCAAACAAAAGCGAGGGCGGTCTACTGCTGTTTCGCAAACGAGGTCGGGTTTGGGAATGCGAAGTTATTCCTTTTCCTTGGGGCTTGGCCTTCGTTATGTCTGGAACGTTATAAAGAAAACCCCTCCCTAAGATTGGGCTTCTTGCCTGTTGAGCGGCGGTGGCGTTTATGTTTTTCTGCGTAATATTTATATATTATAATATTTAAATATTATTATATATATATAATATATATATATATATCATAATATAGTATATTATATATATATATAGATATATATATTAATATATGTAAATATAATATATATAGTATACATAATATATATATATATATATTCTCGGGAGAGGTTTTAGGAAGAATCTGCCTTTTGAATTCCTTAAATATTTTAATATATTAAATTAATGAGCCCGATGCAATGATTTGCTTAATCATAAACACTTTTATTCTATCTCTCTCCAATTTAAATTAGTGGCATGGAAATATATGTTATTAATTAATCATATTTTAATAATGTTGGGTTTTGATTTCGACTTATCTATGCACTTGGGACCCTCATGTGGTGTGTCAAACCGCTCTGAAAATTTGGTGTGGTACATCGTAACTGAAAATTTGTGTGTGAATCAACCGCACTAAAATTGGTGGTGTTATACCGCAACGTGAAAAATTGTTTGGTATCACCTTCACGGAAAAACTGTGGTTGTAATCCCCCTCACTGAAATTTAATGTGCTATAATCACCGCCATAAAAAATTGGGGTGTTTGGGTATCACCGGCCACCTAAACGGTGCTTCGGCGAACCTTATTCTTAATTAATTCACCTGTAATTTTGTTCGTAAAACTGAAGAACCTTCCTAAATCTTGGGTCCGTCAAGTTTTTGCTACATAATTTAACATAAACATTTAAATTTTTTTCCACTTTTTAAAAATTTCATTTTTTTTGCCCGATGGAATATAATTTAAAACTTACTCAATTTGAAATGTTGAAAAAAATTTAATCCTGTTTCCCCTTTGGCGGCGAAATGTGCATTTCATCTTTTTAATAGATTTTATTCCTTTAATATATTCTTTTATTTTTGTTTAAG